>QBDW01002335.1:0-18212 GCA_003261595.1 Maconellicoccus hirsutus
ATGGTTGCGAAATTTTCAAAATTTACCAGCAATTTTCGAATTAAAATACAGAATTTTAATTTCTGACTCCTAGCGGTTTGTTATTGAACTTACAAAGAGGTACCTCACATTAGCGCTCCAACAGATTCTTGACTGTCCCAATTGGGAATTTGGGACTGTCAAGCAAAGTTTCTGATATCTGGTGGTGATTGACGAACGAAACTAACGAAGAGGTACCGATGAGACGTCAATCAGCGCAATCATACACTTATGGTTGCGAAATTTTCAAAATTTACTAGCAATTCTCGAATTAAAATACAGAATTTTAATTTCTGACTCCTAGCGGTTCATTATTGAACTTTAGAAAGAGGTACCTCACATTAGCGCTCCAACAGATTCTTGACTGTCCCAATAGACGTACGCATTGAAAGAGTCCGTAGGTTTCTCCTTGTCTCGCTCTGCTCGACTCTTTCGTTCGTTTTAGCGTCTGGCGATATCATTTTTTATTACAATTGTTGATTGTTGATTATTGATTACAAATTATTATGATAAAAATAACAAAATAATGTGAAAATATGTTAATTGGTAGATGTGCTTCTTTAATTTTTTGAAAATTATGTCCGCTTATCATTGCTGTTGTCAACGATTGAGTTGACTCGTATGTAGTACTAGTGAGTGATTGAAAGTAGAAGTTTATTTCGTCTCGATCTCATCGGTACTGAGCAAACATGCCGAATGTGATTGCCGGACTCGGACTTTTGTCTTTGGGTGTTGTGGTCATGGTAGCGGTTGGTACGTTAGCGTATTCGTTGTTCACTAGTGATCCGCTCGATTACGGGGATGAAGCTTATTCACGTTCGCAAGGTAATCTAAACACAACCAGATATTCGGGAAACTTGCCTGTCCATTCAACTGTTACCATCAAGAGGAAGTAAGTTGATGATTAGACCGAATCGTGAATCGGAATGTAGGGCTCACTGCGAATGTGAATTGAATGGTAAACGCTAGCTAAGCTCCGAATGACATAGCATAGAGACGTTATCGTTCACATTAGTATTTGATATTCGGCAGTATAACGTTACAATGTATTAATTTTTTTTTGTGATTTCAGGAGAAGACGATCCATTTCATCAGAATACGCGTAACATTTAATTCTTGATTAGTGGTAGTACTTCGTTGATTAATAATTCTTTGGTGTATTTTTAATTGTACAGCTGTAGCGATTCATGTTCTATCTGTAAGGAATCCATCGTGGAAAGCGAATCCAGAAAATTACCTTGTAATCATTGGTTTCACTACAATTGCATCAGTGATTGGTTTAAAACGTGCGCCAGTTCATCTTCGGCTAAAGTAAACACAAAAATTATTAAAATTTGCGCCAATCTCATTTTATGATATAATGCTCAGCAGAAAGATACGTGTACTTTGCTTTGTAGAAATCTATTTTCTTTATTCTTCGTGTTATGAAAAAAAAAGAAAGAAATTGGCGAATGATCTGCCGTGAAGAGTCATTAGGCGATTTTTGTAGAAAATTTTTTGAGAAATTCCACTCGTCGTGTAGTGTCTGCGTGAAATAGTTGACTACTATACTATGCGCTCGAAGTCAAGATATGCCACCTGTAGCAATATTTCATTTCTTGACTATTCAATCGCAATGTGCCATCCGTGTTTGCTTTTGTCCATTTTCTTTCGTCCACCGTTATGTGGATTGTATTTCAAATGAAAATGCCGCGTGGTAAAGTTTCTAACCTTCGATATTCCGCTTACCTTCTGAGCAGAAATGTTTTATATTTGTTTCCGTAAAAGCGTTTGTAGTAATCGTAATTTAGGTGCTGAGTCAGTTTTTTTTTGTATAGCATCATTATTATAGGTAGGTTTTAATTTTTCGCACCTCCAATATTGCCAAGTTCATTGAATTTTGTTTTCCTAATGCATTGCAGGGCACGTGTCCAATGTGTAGGAAAGGCTTTTCGCATCAAGATTTGACGAATAATGAATAATACTTATATGGTGAACAATGGATAATGAAAATTAGCCAGCTGTGCTTTCGAATTCGAAGTGAGCCCCCCTCCCCCCCGCCACTAGCACCTTTCCTTCTGTCGTTGGTTTCCGTTGGCAGTTTCTTTTGCCATTCTCGATCGTTTTTTTTTTCTTATACGTAGTTTTTACCCGCGTTATCGTATTGTGTATGTATATAGTGTACCCATTGTGCTTACCTGGAGTAAAATTTAGACGAATACTCTCTTTCTATTAATCTTACGCTACTTGTTGACGACGTTTATCTCCTATTTTAAAAAATTTTCTCAATATTACGAAAAAATTAGAAGAGAACTTGTTTGTTGTCGTGAAAACATTTCTAAACACACTCAAGACGAACGTCGCGTCGCCGTCGTCAACAACTTACGACAACTTCGGGATGAATTCACACACGATCAAAGGCTACGACTACGAACAGTATTAGTTACAATATTATTACCATCTGAGCTTGTGGTATCTCTTCCTATAGTCTTTGTATTGTTGACTTCAATCGAGTTTATAAAAGTTTTCTTCAGGTAACCGTTATAGGTACGTTATAGCGACTGTCGATCAGTTCGGCAATTTCGTACATATATAAAGCGTTTTGGAGTAATGGTAATTTGGTACCTAGTACCTACACCTACGATGAATGCCACTTATTCATACGAGCAATAAGCTATCGCGTACGCGTGCGTTGTTTTCATTTTAATTAATTATATACAGTATACTGTACATCCTATACTTTCGTAAAATGTATTCATCTAGTTGTGCAATAGATGTTATCGGGTTTCTTTAGATGGTGATTTTGTGTTGATACCAGCTGCAACGTTTCCTTTTCCAGCTCAAATAAATGCGGATCATCCACTTCGGGGGCAATTTCTCTCATCGACTTGGCTAATTGCCAGACATAATCCAAGTTGAAGCCGGATTTTCCCTTACAATGTATAATATGTCGAGCGATTTCAATAACTGATGCTTCGCCAGCGTACCACTCGTTGTCTGGATCGCCAATGTATACCACTACGTCAAGTGGTGTTGTCGCGTTGTTTTTTGGATGGAACTTGCAAAGTTTCCTGGTATAGCCGTTTTTCTCGCGAATATCCAATCCATTCCACACTCTATCGTTTCCTTTGTCATCTAATTCGTAGGCGACTCCCCATACTCTTTGCTGAAACGTGATTGCACAGTACGTATTTTATTAAGGGTACCTTAATTTGCGTAGCAAACCCTGCACTACCGATGACTGTACATAGCTCCTTCCTCCTTTCTTTCGCCATCATTCATCCAACAGTATTGCACAAATTATCCTACACCACTCCGAAAGCTCTCTCTCTCTCTCTCAACAGAGATTACTTTCATTCCATTGAACTTTTACACGTTTCCGTAGTTGCTTATTTTTCAATCATCGCAGCTGATCGTTTTTCTTTCTATCTCGTAGCGCGTATCAGAAACGATTCATCAACAATATTCACGAATACATACTAATCATGCAGTTAATAGTTATCCGACGAGTAAATAAAAAGTCCTACCTTAGAGTTTTCCGATTGCAGCAACGTTACTACTCTGCCCGGCTGCGGAGCATCAAAACGTATGTACATAAAGTGATAAAATGAAATACGATTACAATGCCAACGTTTATAAATAGTAATACTGTATACCCGGCCAAAATAATAGGATAATTGGCAGATACAGATAGATACGTCGTGTAAAAGTCGTTAAGGATCAACTTTGTCATGGGTACTTGTTGTAGGAACGACAACTTACACCTAATATGTACATCTACATACCATAATAGATTCTATTCTTGCAGTCGCATTGACATAGGAAGCAGGTTAGGTGTAAATACTTTCAAAGTTCGTCGCTCTACAGGCACAAATAACGCTACAACAGTCAACACTCACATTTTCTTCTGTCCCACGATGGTCGGTGCTGTATTGATAAAACCGTCTCTCAAAACCCTCGATGTAGCCGACTAGTTGCTGTTTGAACGGAAAATCCGCCTTCCATATTAAAGATCCGTAACCAAAAAGCCACATTGCAGCCTTTAGTCTGAAGAATGCCCGTATGTGGTATTTTCAAAACCAAAAATAATATTAGTACGACGTAGGTATTAGGTAACTAGGTACATGTGTACTACGCACAACTTCGCCAAGATTTCAATATTTCGCGCACAACTGAACCATGGGATGCACTAGAAATGTAGAAGTTCGCGAAGGAATTTTTTTTTTGGCTCAAGTTACACCTAAACCATCAACTGTTGCGTAAGTGATATTGATAAGTATGCAATTGCATAAGGGAAACGATTAGACTGACGGCCTGAAAAATTGAATACACAACGCATACACCATACATACACGTAATAAAATCTGTGTATATGGAAAAATAATGTTCGGGAGGCGAAATAAGAAAAACTTCAGTACGTAAGATAAATTATTATAAACGTTGAAAAAGAAGTTATACGAATAATCAAGTTGGGAACTAGGGGCAAGCAATAATTTCAATGAAAGCACTGACACTGAGCCCGAGCGCTGGCGGAATGCGCCATCACCGGTTCACCATCACCACTGACCACTCGTCGCCATCATCGTGATTTATTCGAAAAAAGTTATGCCAGCTGTTGTAAAGTTGAGAAATGAGAATTTTGGAGCTCCAGCACACCAGCACACGCGCTGTTACGTCAAGGTCAACGACGCCAGCACAGGCACAGGAAGGCGCCATCGTCGTCATTAATTGAACGTCGAGATCGAGCAGCCTATGTACTCGAATAGAGTGGATTATCTCTTATTAATTACCTTGATGATTCGCTTAACTATTTGATTGATCACCGATCACCATTCGCTTCGCTATCGCATAATCAGAATTTACGTTATACGTTTCGTTTTTCGCTTACGCTTAGTAACCGCAGTGTCACTAACTAGTATCATGTATCATGTTGAACTCATGAACTGAACTGTTGACCCTTCCACTCTCCCTTCCTGCTTTTGAGATCGAGACTCAGCTGGGTCAGTAGTCGTCAGCTCGTCACTTCGGTTGGTCTTCGAGATGACCGAGAAAAATGCTCATTTTAAATGAGCAGCGCGCGCAAATACTCAAAAGTTTGCGCTTGCGCGGTCATTTTCTATATTATGTGATATTTGCTCGAGCACGAGCATTCTGTAAAAGATATACTCATATACAGTATGTTCGATATGATCGATGGTAACTGGTAAACTGGTACTGGTACTGGTAGTATCAATTCAATACTGGTATTGGACTGTTGGTTTGGTATTAGGTGTATTCTTTTCGCTCATACTCCGAATAACTCCGATAAAAAAATAACGATAACGATCTTTTACAATTATGTAAATGTCCATATGAGATGAGATAACCAGCCGTGGCTCTTCGCTCTTTACCTTTATCGGCTTATCGCAATTTGAATTTGAAACTTAAAACTGCATTGCTGGGTGCTGGGCGGCGCGTTCGCGTTCAGGAACCGGAACGCCGTTCGAACGGAACGGGTGAGATTTTTCTTATCAATTGAAAGAACACTGAAGGCTGAACGGAACGGAAGTATAAAATAATGAATGAATTTTTTTTCTTACAACCATTTTTTCAAATAGCCATCTTTTCCATTCTCGACCTCTAATGCTATTCCTTTTATCTTCTATAGTATTAAGGTAGGTCCATCATACGTTCATACATATTGCGCAATGTGGAGTTTGCGCAAATACTGAGATAATAGGTGTATTCTTTTCGCAAAAGGAGTATACTCCGAGAGCAAAATAATGTAAACAGAGAAAACTGATAACTAATTTTACTCCCGATAGTAACAAACATTACCTAGTTCGAAAAGAACGGTATGAAACCCAAGGTAATGTCCACACGGTCATGCATATTGCGCAACCAGGCCTGTTTGCGCAATATGCATGATCGTATGGACCTAGCTTTACAGGGAAATCAGTATTACATCTCAAATAAACTGTTTAAAATTTAATTCGCGAAGCGTTCATGAACGTGAACAGAACGGAACGGAACGGAACGAAACGCGTGGAATTTTTTGAAAGTTGAACGGAACGCTGAACAGAACGGATTTTTTGGCCCATGAACGAAACGGAACGTCAACGTCAAATTTCAGCCAATCATTGAACGCGAACGAACGTCGTTCAAAAAAAACCGAAGCAACAAAACTAAAGCAAGCAAGTAAGAACAACGTGAAGCCAACATTACGTTATCAGCGTTTGCTTTGCGCAATGGTAATATTACTGCGCATCGTGATACGCGCAACTCGGATTCGGTGGCAAATTGCGGACGCATAAAAAAAAGGCGACTTGTCAGCGCAAGTCATGGTATTAATTTCATTTAATAATAATTTCGTCTATTATTTTCCGTGTTTTTCTTTGGCATGTATATTTGTGTTATGTTATGGTCAGGTTAGCCCTGTTATCTCCTTCATACTGGTCTTTCTTCTTCTAAAATTACGTGTTTTCGTGGTTGTATTATTGAAAAATTACATAAATCGTGTACAAATTAAATAGCTTTTTAGCGCATTAATCGAACGATTAGAAATCACATCGACGGTGCTATCAGTTTACCTGAACATATACCGCGTCCGCGTGTATAAACGAGAAGTAATACGCTTACGTACAGTGTGTATCGTGTTTTGTTATTAATTAATTAATGCGTGTGTTTGTACGTAGCATAGCGTAGCGTAGCATAGCGTACATATCTAGATAGGTATTAGAGGTACATATCGTGATAATCTTTGTTCTTTTGTTTGATGTGTGATATTAGTAACTGTATGGCGTATTGGATTTGTGTGTGTCATGATTATGATTGTATTTTGCTGCCATAGTCGTAGGTGACGGTCGAGTTTCTGTAAGTAGATGTTTCAAGTGGTGGTTGGAAGTTGGCTAAGTGGCTGGCTGCTAGTAGCTGAATGATTATTGATTCATTTCAATTTATACTAGAGTTTTCAATCAGAATTATTTCGTGTAATTTATGTCTTTTTTTTCATTTTCAGTTTTCGCAAGGGCGTTCATGTTGGCGTGTGTTGTTGTTGTCGACTTTCCCTCAGCGATCTTGTATTCTTGGTTGTTGCCGTCGCGTTTGTCGTATTTGGTAAGTAGACGCCGATTCTCGATTGGTAGTTGTTATCCGTTGTCACGGGTTGAAGGAAAGATATTGCGTATGTAGAAAAGAAGGTACACGTGAAATCGGATAGAAGCTGGCTTGGTGACGGACGTTTATTGTGAAAGCGGTGTGGTATGTTATTTTCCAGAAGATAAGTGTAAAAAAGCGATTTACGATTACGTTGCGATTAGTGGAGTTGAAGTAGGAGTGAATGCATGTATTATTTTTTTGATAGAGCCTTACGTATGCGTATTTGGACGACGACGATAATGAGGATGTTAACGATAACGTTATTAATAATAATAATAATAATAATAATAATAATAATGAGTGTACTTTCTTCTGCAGCTAAGTAGACAGCTATTAGTTACTAATAATTAGGTACATATTATGTAACGTAATACGCAGGGTATGGTGGTAGTGGTTATTGTTGCTGGGTAAAATGATAAATCGTAATCGGCTTTTTATAATTGACGTAGAATCGAATCGAGTAAGCTGTTTCGAAGTATTCGGCGTGTGAAGTCGTAACGCTCATCTACTAATTGCCAGAGACGAGGACGAGGACGAGGCGGCGCGGTTGTAGTAAAATCGCTGTGGACAGCAGTTGACAAGGCGTACGATGGGTTTTATACCGTAATCACTAATCTGTAATCGTTGTCGCTGTGCAGTTGACAGTTCCGAAGGTTTGTAATGCGGTGATGTTTTCATTATTTTTCATTGGTAGTTTATTTATATCATATAGCAGTATACGTGTACGTGTACGTATACGTAACGTAACATACTGTATGCGTATGTATGTAATGCAGTGCACGTACAGACCGTCCGGTTGATCTTAGTACCCCTCAGCGCAAAAATCCCACCGCTATAGATGAATAATAAGAATAAATTATTTTAAACCCTGATTGATATTTATAAATTGATATTTAAATAAAATGAAGAATTTAAGTTGATATTAATAATTTAAAAACCAAAAATAGTCGTTAATAATCGATAATTTACTTTTTTCGTACATTTTTTTTGTGCTATAATTTGCACGCACTGACGTCCCTATTTACGTTGTTTGTAACCTGTGTAAGCGTTGCCACTTTTTACGCGTCAGCTACGTTGATGGGATTTTTGCGCTTGCGCTGACGCTGAGGGGTACTAAGATCAACCGGACGGTCGGTATGTAACATACTGTAGATTGTCGATCGAAAGAAACGGCTAGTTCATAGCGAATCGTGAGTAAGGTCGATTACTAACGTGTTACTTTGGTTTGTTGGCGCAGAAAATCATTGTTCACGATGAGCGAAGACGAAGAATCGATGGATTTGGAGCATCGGTACGCGAAATCAGATCAGCCTCGCGGATTTCCGTCGGTGGAACAAGTAGTCGGCATATGGAGAGAAAAATTCCAGCAAGGAACGTTAAACGAGTCTCATTTCAAGGAGCATTGGCGTTTGTTTGTGCCGCAAGTGCTAAGTTTGGATGGTGGTAGCAGTAGCGGTAGCGGTAGCGGTGTCGGCGTCGGCGTCGAAGAAAGCGTGTTATTCGCGCCGTTGGAGCAGTTTATTTGCGACGGCGATAACGCGATCGAGGTGTTCGAGCGTATCCAAAGGTTGGACGAACCGGCTTCCGTATGCGGCAAAGTGTTCAAGATGAGCGAGCCGACGTACCATTGTCGCGAATGCGGTACGGATCCGACGTGCGTGCTTTGCGTGGAATGCTTCAAAAAGTCGGCGCATAAAAATCACAAATACAAGATGTCCATGTCGAACGGCGGCGGGTGTTGCGACTGCGGCGATACGGAAGCGTGGAAAAACGATCCTTATTGTAGCGTGCACGTTGCCGGCGCGTGTGTGGACATGAGCGGCGGCGGCGGCGGCAACAACGACGACGACGGGAACGAAGAAAATTTTTCGCGCGCGATGGCTGAACGTACGCGCGTTATATTCGGCGCGGTGTTGCGGTACGCGTATAATCTGTTGAAATACGACGATTCGCCCGAGTTGCCGCACGATTTACGTTTGAAGCAGGCGGAAGAAGGACCGATGAGCTACTTGGACACGCCGGATACGTACTGTATGGTGTTGTATAACGACGAAACGAACACTTTCGATCACGTAATCACGACATTGTCGAAGGTGATGAAATGTAGTCAGCGCGACGCGATGGACTACGCGACGAACATCGATCGCGAAGGTCGAGCGGTGGTGAAGGTGTCCTCGTTTCAGCATTGCGGCGATTTGAAAAGCGAAGTGGAGCGTATAACGTCGCGTACCAGCAGCAAACCGTTGAAGGTGTTGGTGAAGCATTCGCACGTGATCGCGCATCAGTTGTACGCGATAAAATTGTTGGCGCGCGTGCAGAAAATTTTGTCGTACTCGAAGCATTTTCGTCGCGTATTTTCGGAGATCGTTTTAGGGGGCGGCGGCGGCGGCGACGTATCCATATTGGAGGGCGTTTTTCGGTCCGACTCGTCGTTATGGAAGTCGGCTCGCGTGCACTGGCATCGGCTATTTATTTCGGGCATGTTGAAAGAGTACGAGTACAAGAAGGCGTTCGCGAAAGCGTTTACCAAGCATTACGGCGCCATAATGCAGGATTTCATTCGCGACGATCACGACCATTCGTTTTCGGTGGCCGCGCTGGCGGTGCAGATATTCACGGTGCCGACGATCGCGCACTATCTGATCGCGTACCAAGACGTGTTGTTCGTGTTGTTGAATACGTTTCTGTCCGAGTGTAACGCGAACCAGAAAGACGGCCGGCTCGAGTTCCAGCGTAGCGAGCACTCGTCGGCGATGACGTTCAAACGCGCCCAATACATCGTGTACGATTTGAACTATTTGCTGAGCGCGGTGCCAGAAACGTGGACGGACGAGCTGCGTAAAGGCTTCAGTCAAGGTTTGGGCATGTTTCTGCGGCTGCTGTGCCTGATGCAGGGCATGGACGCGGTAACCAGGCAGGTGGGCCAGCATATGGAGTACGAGCCCGAATGGGAGACGGCGTTTAATTTGCACATCAAACTCAGCCCGGTGATCACGTCGATGATCAAGTGGTGCGGCACGGACAAGAAAACGCTGACGAAGGCGTACCGCGCCACGCTGAAGAAACTGTACGACAATCCGTGCGCCGATTTGAACGCGCCCGGGCAGGTACGCGAACTGGCGGACCACAGTACGACGTGCGTCGTGTACGACGTCGGCACGCAGCCGGTCTCCATACACTTGCCGTTGTCGCGTTTTTTGGCCGGCCTGCACGTGCAGCTGGAGCGTTTCTCGTTGAACTTTTACAGCAGCGAATTTCAGTTCACGCCCAAACAGACGCTCGAACAGATCGTCGAGCCGGTGCTGCGTACGCAGGTGATGATCGCCCAGGTGCACGCCAACCTTTGGCGACGAAACGGCTACTCCATACTGCATCAGATATATTTCTATAACAACGTCAAGTGTCGCAACGAAATGCTCAACAAGGACGTCATAATGCTGCAGATAGGTGCGTCGCTCATCGAAAGTAACGATTTTCTCATACATTTGTTGAATAAATTCAATCTGATAGACTGGGCGGACGCGGATTTCGACGATACGTCGTCCGTCGGCGGCGGCGGCGGCGGCGGCGGCGGCGGCAGCAGTAGTAGTAACAACAACAACAACAGCAACAACAACAACAACAACAACAACAACAACTACGACAACGACAACAACAACGTGGCCGGTAGCGGTAGCGGTAACGGTAACGGTAACGGCGGGACGGCGACGACGGTTGTCGCGGTTGGTTCGAGCGGGCCGAAAAAGCTGGAAGAAGATTGCGTACGTCAGACGATCACGTTGGTAGAGGAATTTCTGACGTTGCTGGTGACGGTGGTGAGTGAACGCTACGTCGTCGGCATCGGAAAGGTTAGCGAAAAAGACTGCCTGAAGAAGGAGATCGTGCAGCAACTGTGCATCAAGCCGTTGTCGCATTCGGAGCTGAGCAAAGTGCTGCCGGCGGACAGCGACTACCACGACGTAACGGTGGATTCGGTTATCGACGAAATAGCGACATTCGAGAAGCCGACCTCCGGCAACGGTAAAGGCATCTACAAGCTGAAGGCGCAGTACTACGACCAGTACAACGTGTTCTACTACCACTATACGCGCGAAGAGTTGTCGCGTTCCGAAGAAGCGCAACGTCGCCGTCGCAAGGAGCAAGGCTTGCTGGACTGTTGTCCGCCGCCGGTGTTGCCGCCGTTGAGCGACGCCTTCGTAATGCTGGTGAATCTGTTGCAGTGCGACGTAATGCTGCACGTAATGCAATTGGTGTTGAAGCGCGCGTGCGATTTGCGGGCGCGTACATTTTCCGAATCGCAACTGCATCGTGTGCTGCATCTGATCGGTTACGCGCTGCACGAAGAGGAAAACCGCCACTTCGAGTATTTTATATTCACCGAACGATGCGAAAAATGGCGTTTGTTACGCTATCTGGAGGAATTGCAGGGCAGCAGTCGCGTAGAAGCGCATCGCGATCTCATCAAATGGGTGGTCAACAAATTCAAATACGTTTCGGCGTGCACGCTACGAAGCAGAAAGCAAAGCCGAACGCGTGGGGTTGAGCAAACGTCGTTAACGAGTACCGCGGTCGATACCACCGCCACCGCCACCGCCACCGTTGCGTCTACTTGTAGCAGCGGCCACGACGAAAAAATGGAGTTGGTAGAAGAAGGTGGAGGCGGAGAAGAAGGAGAAGGCGAAGGCGATGAAAGCGGCGGTGGCGGAACTAGCGAAAAACGAATTTGCGAAATGTCGTGGGAATATTCGTCAAATAACAATGCGGACGACGATGGAGACGCGCAGAAAAAAGAGAAAGAACGTATCGCAAAACTAGCGGCGGAGCGTCGTATGAAAATCATGGCGCAAATGTGTTCGGCTCAACAGTCGTTCATCAAAGAACACGCGCAACTGTACGAAGAAGCGACCAGAACGGAGGACGTAATTAAAAACGACGGCGAATCCATGGCTTGGGAGACGAGCAACGTCGCCGTTAGCGCTAGCGAGAGCCAAGGAGGAGGAGGAGGAGGAGTAGGTATAGGTGTAGGTGGTGCTGGCGGCGGAGGCAGAACGGACGATGGCGCCGCGGTAGGCGTACCCGTGGCGGTCGGACCTTATCAAACGCCACATTCGTCGTCGGATCCCAGATACGTTTGTATATTATGTCAAGAGCATCAAATTATTCGTATGGACGCGCCGGCCATGGTGTACGGTGCATTTGTGCAGAAATCGTCGGTGCTGAGCAACGAGGTATATTCTCCGATGTTGAGCGCGCCACGCGACGTCGGCAGCTCGATGGACGAAACGGTTTTTGTGACGAGCGCTCTGAGTCCTAGTCCGTTTACCAGCATTTGCGGACACGTAATGCACAGCGCTTGTTGGGAAAAATACTTCAACAACATATCGACCAAAGAGAATCGTCGCCCTTATCGACTGCGACATTCTATCAGTTTCGACGTGGAGAAAAACGAATTTCTGTGTCCGCTGTGCGAGTCGCTTAACAATACCGTGCTGCCGGTACTGCCGCCGCTTCGAAATATGGCGAGTTGCGTGGCGGCGTCTGTTGCCCGTAACAGCGGTGGCAACGCCGTCACACCTAAAGCCGCGACAGCGGCCGCCCTGCTGGAAGATCATAAGCAATTCTCGTTCGACGCTTGGCTGAAAAGTCTGATAGTGGCCACCGATAAGAAACGTCAAGAAATCACCAAGCGTAAAGTGACCGCGTCGCAACCGCAGCAGCAGCAGCAGCAGCAGCTGCAGCAACCACACCAGCCGCCGTTGTCGGGGTCTTTATTTCAATCGGAAAAATCCGTCAACCGCGATGATAATGCAGACGATAATCGATCCGAAAATGATGTTCGACGAATACGTTCGAACGAAATCGCCCAACGATTACGAAGAGAAAATGATTACATCGACGGCAGGGAAGAGGAGGAGGAGGAGGAGGAGGAGGAGGAAGAAGAAGAAGATGACGACGACGACGACGAAGAAGAAAATTTAACTTTACTGCGTGAAAGCGACCAAATGGAAATATTATTGTGCAATAGCGTAGCGGAATCTATAGCTAGTCATAGTAGTGGTAACACTAGCGGCGACGGTGCTCGCGAACGAATTGCCACCACGACAACCGCCGGCATCTCGGTCGCTGCGACCACATCGTCAGTTTCGTCAACTTCGTCTGTTTCAACATCGACTCCTGCAGCGTCATCGTCATCATCGTCATCATCGTCATCGTCATCGTCATCGTCATCGTCATCGTCATCGTCATCGTCATCGTCGTCATCGTCATCGTCATCGTCGTCGTCGTCGTCGTCGTCGTCGTCGTCTTCATCATCGTCCTCGGCATCAGCATCGACGACCACAACCACGTCCACGTCTACGTCGGCGTCGACTTGCGCCGCCACGACTACGGTAGCTGGCATTTTGTCGACTAGTCTGACGAATATGATGCAGAAATATAGTAAATCGGTTTGCGTTAAAGGACTCGGTTTGTCGTCGGACGTAGTCGAACGTAATAGCGTGTTATATTGTTGGAAGTCGTGCGCGTACACGATTCACGTGGTAGAGATGTTGTTGCGAAGCGAGAACCGACCGTTGCTACGTTATTTGCCGACTAGGCAGAAGAAATGCGTGAAGGCGTTGATACGTTTGTCGGCTCTGCAAGAGATATGTGCCGATCAACGGGTGGTCAACAATTACGCGATCACGTTGTTGGGCGTGATATTCGACAACAGTCACGTTTATGGGGACGCTTGTATTTTGGATTGGGATCCGTTCGGTATGCTGGTCGCGTTAGTCATGTGTTTACCTAGTCTGTTTTTCTTGGGAGGCGCGCCGTCGCCGTTACCTTGCGGCAGCGTGTTAGAATTGTATACGCTCAAGTTGATGTTGATCGCGACCGTCGCTCAAATACTGCTCGGCGTGCACGACAAAGCCGCCGCCGCTGCCGCCACTGCCGCTACCAACGCGCACGATAACGACGACAGCAACGTCGTCGGCACCGTATTCGACGAGCGCGAACGTGAGTGCGATCGAGATCGCGATCGCGATGCCCGTGATACCGAATGTTTGAAGGCGTATTTGAAAATAGTGACTAGCCGCGGCGGACGAAGAAGAAGGAGGAGGATCGATGGCGACAGCGGTGTTGGTGTCGGTGTCGGTGTCGGTGTCGATTGCGATTCGACGGATACCGTTTCGCTGTGGGCGCATGTGAAAGATTTGTGTAGGCCGTTTTTGCGGTGTTGTTGTTTGTTTTTTCGCTTCCTCACCAACGTGCCGGCCGCCGAATGTCTAAGCCAGATCGGCGGCGACAGCTACGAAAATATGTGCGACTATCTGGGCCTGCCGAACGGTTGCGATCAACTCTTGAATAACGAGTTCGCGTTGCGAGTGTTCAAGAAATGGACGCTGAATTTGCGCCGAAAAGAACGTCCATACCACGCGGTTGCGCGATTCGACTCCTACTTGAAGCTGAGACGTCTGATACAATTGCCGGAAGACTATAGCGAATTAATCAATTCGGTGTCCATGTTCACCTGTCCGAACAGCGATCGCGAAGACTCTAGAAATCCGACCATCTGTTTGGTTTGCGGTACCATATTATGTTCGCAGAGTTATTGTTGTCAAATGGAGCTGAACGGTACTTTGGTACGTATAACAAAATGCATGGTACTTGGGGCTACGTACACTCACTCGTCTGTATGTCACGTCGTACTACGGTACGAGTACGATCTAGCTGTCTGGCTCTAAATCTAAATAATGAGACGACGACGACGACGATGACTACGACTATGCTGACGCTGTTGTTGTTGTTTATGTTTCAGGTGGGCGCTTGCGCGTTTCACGCGACCCGATGCGGCGCCGGAGCCGGTATATTTTTAAGAATGCGCGAATGTGAAATTCTGTTGTTGTCGTGTCTGAATCGGGGCTGCTTTTTATCACCACCGTACGTCGACGAGTACGGAGAAACTGACCAAGGACTAAGAAGAGGCAATCCTTTAAAATTATGTCGCAAAAAGTATAGGAAATTGGAAAATATTTGGCTGTCGCATACCATTCACGAAGAAGTTTCACGTTCGTTGGAGTCGACGCATTCGTTAGCTGTTACTCAGTGGCAGCATTTATAATTATCGAAGAAGAAGAAGAGAAGGAGAAGAAACCATCGAGTGTACTGTTCAGTTGATGTGTTACGGCTACTGTGATCCCGATCATTTATTATTAATGTTTGTTTATAATATAGATAGTAGTGTACGTTCGTATAGCAGTAGTGCTGGTAGTGTTAGTAGTGCGGTTGTACACGCATCATCATCATCACCACCACCACATCCACATCCACATCACGTCGTACCGCTCCACTGCTCTAGTCTACTACACTTGGCTGCTGTACCGTAATTAGTTTTACCTTCGCTGCAGACAGACGGGTTATCATTGATGAAAGATAGACGCGTACAGGTGTAAGGTTTAGCAGATGTTACGACTGCGTTCCATTCGCAAGGTACAGTCATAGACGCGGTTGTTTTCGATAATCGTCGTTTGTATGTTGGTGGTAGTCGACACACACGTATTTAGATGATAAGAGAATCTCGTGTACGTCTGTACTGTACGCTAATCTCTATACTTGTAATACGAGATTGTGTAGAATGCGCGTTCGAGTTTGTGGTATCTCGTATATTCACGCAGGTACCGTTATGGAAGTGGTGGTTTAGGCGTGTGGTGTATTCTTGTACCGCTGTACCTATGTACTGTGTACTCTGTGTAGCTGCCAAACTACTAGGTTACTATTGTTTGTCGTGGCTATCGCTGCTGTTTAGCTGCAGTTTCGCCTTAGGAACCTCTTATTATAAAAATGTAATTAATTTTTGTCGCTTATGATAACTTACTAATTATACTAATTTTACGGCGACGTTTCTTCAAATACTTACTACGTTTCACGGTTTGTTTTATTTGTTTGTTATTCGTTCATTTACGTTCTGATCACGTGTAACTTTGTAATTATTATTGCTATAAGTAATTGAATTATACTACCCCTATATTACCTATTTTTAATTAGCTGATACCTTGATCTTGTATCTATCTGTGTATTTGTGCCTGTGCGTGTGTGTAGAGTGATGAATAATTTACCTGTATTTACCAACCCATGTCGTTATTCATTATCTACTACGTTTATTCTGCTGATTTCGATTTTTATTGTCTCATTTAAATGAATAAATGTACCTACGAATAGTCTTCAAGTTTTACTGTACTATACTCATGTGATTAGCAGTTACCAGCTCGACGTAGCAGTAAGTTTATCACTTTGCTCAGCGGCATTGGAACGAACAACTACAACTTCATATAACCAAATAACCAATTGTCGAAGTTGTGCATTTGACTTTCACCCAAAATTTTCACTACTCTCCATAGTGAAATAAACGCGCGCTAAATATGCAATAGGATGCGACGGATCTACCAGTCCACTGCGTTACAATAATACCTCATCGAGGAATTTGAAAAAAAGAAAAGAAAAAACTACTCTCAGTTTTTGACGAGCGTGTAGAAACAGCAGCTATTCAGTCAGGGAATTCAGGGATGCAACATACTTTTTTTTTTGAACTTGTTCGTTTTTCATATCACATCTCGTATGTCGGTTTCGTGTGTTTCTTAGTTAATAGTTATTCGTAAAATGAGTTCTCGTGAAAGTAGTTCATTTAATCATTTATATGTATGTTCGTTCTGCCAAGATGAAATTGTCGAGCAGATACCTATTGAAACATCACTCAAAAATACGTCGCTTCTTGAAAATTTGTTTGAGACCTGAGACGTATAAAATTATTTGTGAAAAGCTGGCCACGAAGAAGTTTGATGACACAACTTTACAAAAGTGTCAATCTACTGCAGATAAAGCGATCAATTATTTGAA
This sequence comes from Maconellicoccus hirsutus, assembly GCA_003261595.1. NCBI lineage: Eukaryota > Metazoa > Arthropoda > Insecta > Hemiptera > Pseudococcidae > Maconellicoccus > Maconellicoccus hirsutus. The sequence goes on from QBDW01002335.1 coordinate 17,011, forward strand.
CAAGGATAACATTGTTAGGTAGTGGTGTGGACAGAGAATAACCCACCAGGGAATAACCATTACCGCTCCTACCGGTAGTTTTTCTTTTCAACGATAACTGCGATACTAGCGGTTGTTTTCATAACCTACCGGTCATTTTCAATTTATTAAAAATCGTTTTTTCTTTGTAAATTCCTGTAAATTACTAAATTTGTATCAAGAACATTAAATAAATTATACTGGTTCTGGCAAAAAGACAGAATCAACAATTTTATCGTTCATTTGTACAAACTGCAAACAAACTACAAAGCACAAAAATTAACCTAAATGTATGATTTGATTTAGGTGATTTGTGATGTGAATGTAGTAATTTTGTGGTTTTCAATCCTGCACGTGCATCGTATTTTCATATCGCATCGTAATTCGTATTAGGTTAACCGGTAGTTTTGAAAAATGACCGGTAGTTTCGCGGTTGTTTTTCAAAGGTGTTTTTTTCCTCCGGTAGTGTCCGGTTATCCACACCTCTACAGGTAGTGTTAACGGAGAGCCAGTTAATAAAAAAAAATTGATAAACAAATGAGATTTGCCCAAGTCCATAAGAAAATATCGAAGAAGTCCGAAGAGGAGACCTTAGGGAAACCCTCCTAACTTTTAAGCGAACAAATTAGAAGAGATTTAATGGGTATAAATATTCCAACAGTAGTTACAGACCTATTTGACCATATTAAATTTTAATTTAAATATATATATTTTTTTTTTAAATATGACGATCGTTTATTTTTCTTCATAATACACTACTTCGTTTTTTTTTTTTACGTCTTATATAAAATCTTTAATCTCTTTTGTAGGTAGACAACATTCAAAAAAAGGTAAGCATTTCTCAGTTAGACCCTTCTCACCACTCAAATTTTGAAAAATACTGCTGTAATTATTATTCGAAAAAATATTGTATTGACGACCAACCAATAATTTAAATTTCAAGACAATAAGATGAATTCCATCAAGACGGCTCCATTCGCTACAGCCTACAATACTACAAAGAACACAATAGAACAAAAAAAAAAAAAAAAAAAAAAACGTAGTGGTGGAACCCCAGACGTTTCATGCTGAATAGCTGATGGTTCTAAGCGCTCGTCTCGTAATGTTGTTCGCATCCCCGAACTTCTTGCAGTTCAGTTCAGTTCAGTTCAGTTCAGTTCAGTTCAGTTCAGTTCAGTTCAGTT
>QBDW01002337.1:0-25850 GCA_003261595.1 Maconellicoccus hirsutus
TCAAACTAGATTTAACATTTTGATAATGTTTTTTTTTAATTTTTCAATTTTTTTTCAATTTTTAATAAAACCAAAAATATGCTGTGATTTTTATTTTGGGATGAGGCGGCACAAGTTTACTGCCCATGGGCGGAAAAATCCTAAATCCGCCTCTGTTTTTAGATATCTATCCCACTCCGCAAAATTTTCAAACCTCATTTTTTAGATGTATTTTCGACATCTAGATATCATACGTATATGTAGCTCCGCATAGGCAAACAGCCGTGTAAGTCGTACACCTACGCGTACGTTATATTGCTTCGTTTGTATTTCGTCTCTCTTGCTCGCCCTTATCGTCTTTATCTATGTATTGTATCGTTACGCTCAATGTACTGTACATTATTCTCGTACATTACAGTCCATTTTCATCGTTCATACTTGTATGTCTTTTTTTCACGCATCCGCCTCCGTACAATATATTTTTTTCAAAATTTTGCCTCCACAATCGCAAAAACCGCGCACGCGCGTTAGCCGATATTTCCCACTATGCGGTAGCGCCTCGTTTACAATTACGCGACGTCGCGCGTAATTGTAAACGAGCCGCTGCTGCACGGTGAGAAGTACCGATTATCGCGCGCGCGCGCAAGCTCATTACTTGAATAATTTTTTTCGAAAAATCTATCGATTTTTGGGCTACGGTTCGTATAACGTTTTTCGTTTGAAATAATTTCAAGATTTTTTTGCGATTTTTTTGAAGTCGATAAAGACGATTTAAAAAAAGTCGGTTATTGTAGACTTCAAAAAAATCGCAAAATAATCTTGAAAATCCTCGGAAAATGGGGTGACTGAAAAATGGGTACCGTCGCTTCAAATCATTTTTTTAGTATGTAGAACAAAAATCAACCATAAAATTTATTCTAACAGCCCGATCGAACGGATATGCGTTTGATGCCCTACTACATCGGTAATTACACTCAGATGCATTGCCATTTGGCTACACTGACTCTCAAAACTCGAGATGTACAAAAAATTTACCAAATTGACGACAAAAGTACACAATTTAATCGACCCCGCTTCAACGGACTCCATCGCGCTCGTAATTTAATTACGACTATAAATTTTTCCGCTACGACGCCAAATTTACACGTAGAACAAGACAAGCGGTACTTACTTTTGTGTCGGAACATTTGTCAGGCTAACGAAATTATTGCGTACGCTTCTCAAGCTGGCTAATATCTGCGCGAATGGCGTTACGATCAAATCTTCTCCGTGACTGTAACAAAAAATCATAAAAAATTCGCCATTAGCGAAACTACACGGCAATGATAATTTACCAACATTACGTAATTATAGTCTAAATTTAATCCATCTTTGTTAGTTAACGCGTGAATACCGAATACGTCCGCGAAACCGTGAAAATTTTCATTAATGAGATTAAAACTCTGCGATACGACGCGACGCGACGCGACATAAGCTTCGTACGTGCGCTTTAAATTAAACAATGCAAGTTACTAGCTACAAAAGGGGAAATTTACTCTATATTAAAAGCAGCTCGCTTCCTCGAACTTACGGTCAAAAGCTTCGGTGTAAGTTCTTTTTATACTGTATTAAAATGCACCAATTGATAATTCCTCATCTTTGGGCGCAGTTGGTAAAAAAATTCCAAATACTGTAGCGGCTGCCCGATAACACAAGTGAGTGATTTTTTTCACGCCACCTTTTCAATGGTACAAAAGTAGCCCACGTTTGCTTGCTTTTGCGAACACGAAGGTGCTATGTGACACGAGGTCTTTATTCGAGCTTGGACAAAGTGAAAGAATGCCTTTCAAGTGCCACAACTACTGACAGAAAAGTGCTCAGGAAGAGGATCAGTACCTTCGTTTGCGCTTCATCGTGTGTAATAAACCGCCCTTAGATGTCGGAGTGGCAGAGGAAACGGTGGCAGATCGACCGCGATACGGTAACGGCGTGAGGATGCTGTTTTTCAAGACGCTAGACATTTCCTCAGTTCGTTCAGCTACGTTAGAGGAGGCATCGAAAATACCGCGTAATTTAACACCATCGTTTCTTCCGAATTTTCAACAAATTTCAATTAGGATACGTAGTATTCGAAGATAACCAAGCCCGGATTCCACATTTAGCTCAGGTAAGTTTATTAGTTCTCGAGTTCGTTTCCATTGTCGACGTATTCTAACAACGAGAAATGCTCAAATTCACGCAGCTCCATGTATAACTAAATTGGTCGAGCAATTTTAATGAAATTTTTGGTAAATCTTAGTTTACATTCTTCCTATACCAGTATACACACTCGTATTCCGTCTCCAATTACTTTTCATCCCACGAAAAAATTCCACGACCATCGAACGCCATCTTTTAATATAAAATCCTCGTCGAAAATTTCATTTTCCAAAAAGTCGCCTTAATAAATCAAAAACCAATCTTACCAACTAGGCTGTACACGGCCGAAAAGCTCGCCCGATCACGTACACGCCAGATAAAACAAAAAGCTCACGGTTGACCGAACACGAAATTTCACATATCGCGAAAGAACCTTGGGAGCGTGCGGTCGACAAAAAAAAAAAACCCACTCGAAAAATATCAAGCATCCTTTAAACAACGGCTGCATCTCGCAAACGCAAAACTATTTCAAATATTTGTAAAAAGATTCTCAACGAGTTCAAAAACCTTCGATAACTTCGTCCTACACGTAAATTTGCCACGAAAGGAAAAAGCAACGCGAGTATTTTTCACCAACACAAGAAATGGAAGAAAAATGGAAAAAAATTGCCATCAACGTAATAAGCCGACAAAATGAAAAATGTACTTATCGATAAAACATACTGGAAATATAACAAGTATATTTTTTTTTAGCTGCCAACGTCGACTTTGGTGTAATACACGAGAGCTCGTAATGAATTGCGTAGGCGCATCGCGGACTCTTCTCGTAGTACGTCGGAGTACACAGTTTAGTTTACGTGACACTCGACGAATCGCATGCGACAGACGATTTTTAATAAATAAAAAACTACCCTGCAACTTTTTTATTAAAAATTATACCGAGGTAATCGCCAAACCGTGCTACATTGCACATACGAGTATACGCGGAGTCTTCATTACCGGGAACTTTTTTCGTCATGATGATATTAAAAATGAAAAAACAACAACAAACAAACACTAGTCGACGAATGAACACCCTCACCCCTCCACCACACCTTTCGTTTCAAATCGCAACATTTAATAGAAAGTTTTTTTTCCTTCGCCCGTACGCAATTTATTTTCATTTTCTTCGTATACTAAATTAGCCAACTTGATCGTGTTCAGTGAGAATCTCGACGAGAATCGATCACGTTCCCGATAAAAATACAAATCACGCCACAAAAAAGGGTTTTCTAATAAAAAGAATTTACCCGCAGGAAAATTCGCTTCGATGGTGAATCGAGAAGGCCTATGAAAAAGCAACTATTTTCGACGATGTAGCATTTTTCTCACTCGTCGTTTTCTCGACAACCTTTAATCTCAAGAGACTACACCGCAACCATATTGGACAAGATAAATCAACAATTTCAATACCATCAAATCTCACGCCGATAAACATTTCGACGTAAAGAGACCAGACACTTGAAAATACTCCTATCTTCTCTCGTGTGACGTAAATTGCGCCGTATCGTGTTCGCTAATCTACACAATGTACATATGACACGATTTCATTCTCTTTTCTCGCTCTTTCTTTTTATTCGACGATTTCGGATCGTTTACGGCGCGGCGTTAAAATTATCAAATCCGAGACATTTATCAAGGCGAATCTTCTCGATAGTGCTTAGCTGCTTACGTCATAGTAAACTCGAACGCGAATTTTTTCCTTCATCTTTTACACGGTGAAATATTAATCAAATCTAAAAACGTTACATTAATAATCTTCAACGGTTCGAATTCCTAAAGGAATTGGATCAGCTGAAAAAAGTAACATGATTTCGAGAAGTAAACATTAAATAAAATAAATTCGCGAATACGCGTAACGCGGATTAGTACTTGATGCGAAAACCTTTGGAAAAAGAAAAAAAGAACGATACGATGTTTTTTGTTAGAAGAACCAAATGACCTAGTTAAGAACATGCGCACCTCACTCGCGCCAACCCGCCTGACAGATTTTGCTATTGTTAACACACCCGTCAAAGCAGTCAGTGTAGTCCGAATGGGCGAGTAACCGCTATTCATGTTCGGAAAACCAGATGACCTTGTCAAGAACAGGCGCAGCACCTCACTCGCGTCAACCCGCCTGACAGATTTTGCTATTGTTAACATACCCATCAAAGCAGTCTGTGTAGTCCGAATGGGCGAGTAACAGAGCTATTCATGTTCGGAAAACCTGATGACCTTGTCGAGAACATGCGCACCTCACACGCGTCAACCCGTTCAACAACTGTTCTCATTACTGACATACTCGTCAAATTGGCAAATGCAACCTCAGGAGACATATTTCAAGGTCACTTAGCGCAACATTTCTTGGGGGAAAAAACTGCTACGTAAATCATTATCAAATAATCTTTTCGCATCAACAATTCGTGCAAACATTAAACAGGCTTTTTCGTTTTGAAACATCTACAAAAGCTGATCTCTTTCCGGATGAAATTCAAACTCATTCAAAAAATTTCCCCAAGGTTAATAAAAATGAGCGCGAAAAATTTCAATTTCGAGGAATGAAAATTCTATATACGCGAAAAAGCTGAATCTCACGTTTAATAGAACTTTTACAAATTGCCGCTAGAAAAAAGAAATGTACCGAAGCAAAAATAGTAGCACCTCCGCTGCCGCCATTACCTAGCACATCTCCGTCGCGACAACTAAATTACACCTTACAAAATAAAATGCGCAGTTTTTCATCGAAAAAAGTATTTCGCCTATTTATATAAAATGAATAAGAAGGTGTTCGCTCCAACGACGGAAAATTCACGTCGCGATTTACATTTAACCAGTGGAATACGCTGTAATTGAAACATAACAGCCGTGAAATTGCCAACTACATTCGTTCTTTTTTTTTCTCATTTTTTACGCTAAACCTTGAAGAGTACTTTATCAGAAAAATCAATGAACACAACAAAATTGGCAAAATTTCGGTATTACACTAGACGAATAATTTTCACAAATATTTCCCGTACATATTCACTACGGCGATTACATCGGTAAACATTCCAAGATACGCGTTTAAGAGTAATGAATTTAAGACAAATTCATCTCCTTTACCCATCTCTTCTAACGAAACGGAAGTTCGATACGTCTATAAAATACCAGAAATATGTGTAAACTTATAAAACTTGGCCAGTGTTAAAATCCTTTGGAGATTAAGTGCAGCAAGAAAGTTACTCGAAGTTTTTCTTTTCGTATTCCCAAACATGACTTTGCGTACATGTGAAAACATCAAGACGATAAAATTTCGAGAGTCTGTATGCCTTTCCTTCTATTTCTTTATCTATAGTCTATAGTATTATATAAAATGACGGCCCATTTTCTTCGTGACCTCATCACGTCAGAACGAGCGAACCAAATTTCGTCAAATTTTCAACATAGTAAGTTTCTGGTGATTATCGTAAATGCGGAAAGTTAATGGTAAGTTACCGAAAAACCGCAACTTTATTATAAATCATCATTATTGGTTGATAATTGTAAATCAACAGTAAATTACCGTAAATTCGCAGGTAATACACACAAAACGACGGTAAATTACTGCAAATTGTGATTAAATGGTAGCAACATTACCGGTAAATTACTATAAACTACCGCGTAAATTATCACAAATTACCAAGTAATTCCCAGTAAGTTACCGGTAATCGCGAGTAAATTATCCGTAATTACCGGTAAATTACCACAAAATACTAGTAAATTACCGCGAATACTGCAAATTTACGGTAATTATTGCAATTCATCAAGATTGTATCATGGCATTTGCAGCAATTTTGCTGTCATTCGTCCTTCCGTAACAACGCTAATTTACTCCAACCGCCGAGCCAAAAGGCCGAGAAGATTTTTGTAACATTAATTACGATTGAGAGTTATTATGCATAAAAAAAAGGAGTATGCGGCAGCGAGCATTGCGAAGCGATGCGAGGGGAGTTTGGGGGCGTACGAATTTTTGAAATACTTTTTGATTCTGTGACCTCTAAACATAATAAGGAATGAAGACAAAGCGAGACAAACAGACGCAGGCGGGAGTACGACGATAAATACAAAGCTTTAATGTGGTTCTCACTCACTTCTCAGTCATATAGAATGAAAGTACAACGAATGCTACAAAGAAATAACACCTTTCGGTATATGACGCAGTTTGAGGAACACATAACGTTGGGATTTTAACTATGAATATAAAATGTAGTACTTCGCAACAACGGATGATCGGAGAAGCACACAAAAGCGACTTGTTGTCGGTATCAGAAGCATAGTCGCGTTTCAAGAGATATTTGATGGCGCGGTTTGAGAAAATTTATTAACATAACATTTACAGCATTCTCTGTAACATCTTCGTACACAACACTCTCATTTTCGCGTCATCGTGTTTCCACGACTCACCTCGTCATCGATTTCCCTTGTTCGGGGAATTGCGTGCAACTTAATTTCAAGATTCTTCAATTCTTTGGTACAAAATTTTGCCGCTTGCAAGTTTATACAACAAGTTTAATAGACTTTTCATCTCGCTTGGTTTCGAAATGAGCGTCATTCTCGGCGCGCTCAATTCCAGGGTTATAAGTTTCAACTTCGTCGAGGGTTTTTTACAGATAAATATCCTTTCATCCTTACTCGCTTTCATTCTTTTTCAACCAGTAATCATTACAGTACAACACGAGTTACCTATGACGTTTTCTTCAAGGAAGCAGCTTGTTTCCTCAATCATCCTGAATCATTCTGTATACGCTTACGCTTCTCGATGAGTTAAACCATCTCGATACATCTAGCCCCCTCAAACTTGCGGCCGACCCGATTCCTCTTTCATTTAAAAATATCGCGAATCCGTCGATATCGCTCTTCGGCAATTCGATACGATAAAAATAATCTCGTCGAATTTCTAGAGGACAAAAAAAACAAACCGCGTCATCGGTGTAATCCGGTAATCCTCACAGATACGATTGCGATCGCGCTTTTCGCAAATATTAAATTTATCGATTAAATAATCGTATCGGTACACACGATTATCAGACAAATTACGAATTAGTTTTCGTGACTCTGGCCAATTTTTTTTTTCAAGCTGGTTGGCGTCTCCGCATTAGAAAATCTCTCTTCCTCGAACTACGACAAATTTCACGCGAAAAATATACGCGCATGAATCATCGGAGCCGATTCCAAGAACAGCGCTACCAGGGGAGGCTATTTCCCGGCTTTAACTCGACTACGGCACGAAGTCGTCTCGAGGAAATTTCTCGTATACGAGCACATCCTTGAAATAGGGTTTCGCATACTGCACGCTTCGCTACGTCGAGCTCGATACACGAAGTTACCGCGTACGTAATGCGGACGCTCGTTAAACGATGCTTAAAAATTAATACCTACGTAACGAGCGAACGCGAATTACTCGTGCTGAAAATTATATACCGAGCAACGCCATATTTAATTTCTACATTAACCGTCGTAACTCGTAAGTACGAGTAGTATACACGAATCAGGCGACGAAGGCACGACAGAAGGAAAACCTGCGATGCGCTGAAGAAACTCTTCCGAGTAGGAATTCATCGTCGATTCGAACGATTTTCGCAATTGGCGGAATAAAAAAGAGAATTCCAAGAATGTAGCCTACAGGAACAATAACGAACCCTAATGAATAGCTATAGCTCCGACCGGCTTCGCCATTTCGCCATTTACACCGCGCAATACTCAGTTAGAAGCAACTTTGAATACCACGTTCGTTCGAAATTCTCGCTCCATCGGCTAAAACCTTGATTATGGCTTTTTCACGCGACGGCGACGGCACCGTCACCACCGTAACGTGTATTTTCGCCGACATCTCCGCGCTGCTGAGCTTTTAACCCGCAAAAGGCGATATGGCGGCACATTTCGCCAGATATTACACACGCGGAGGTACTCCGCCACAGGACGTCTGTTCCGACTAAATTTCATACCATAATAACACGCCGCAAACAGCGACCGCGTCCACGTCGTCGCTTTTAATTAGAATCTCCACGCCGGCGCGGCGTTAGCATTAATTCGAGTATAAATCATTTCGCAGTCGACATCGGCCCAAGGTAACAACGCGTTTAATAAATTTCGCTCGCAATTCGAGAATTATAAAAAAATTTCACAAATAAGTTGACGCGTCGAGCGGCGCATACCATCCTTCCCGCAGCCCTTGCCCTTGCTCGTTTTTTTTTCTTCACCGAGAAACGAGAATTTCCTCATCGAAGCGGATAAGAAACGATACCTCGACGTCGCAACATCTTCGAATATAAAATTTCCTCTCCTTTTTTCCGCCTGCCTTCCTACATACAACCCTCCTTTAACGCTTTTCAAGTCCTTTGAAGCGATAAATTCGACTTCGTTATAGAGGAAACGTCGCTTATTGTGGACCCCCAAGGTACGCGGTGATACCAAAAGAAATCCTTGTCCGCCAAGTCGCAGCTCGCAATAAAGATTCTTCTAATTACAAAACTTAAAGCGAACCCTTTATCTTGCAAACGGTTTATACTTCAAAACAATAAACGAAACGAGCTTCCGCGCCACCTAAAGCGATATCTTAAAACGTCACGAAAAAAATCTCTGTAACTGCGATCGTATGAAGAGAAATTATAAATTCGGCGAGGCGATGACGGTATGTCGAAGGGAGCAGAAAAGCACCATCCCAACATGCAAAAAAATCACTCGAAAATTGCGCGTCACAAAATACGCGCTCGAAAGAACGCATCTACTTCACGAGCGAATAAGCGACGATTGAAGAATAATTAATTTTGCAGAATCTCTCCACGTGTCTACCAAGTTTTGGCAAACGCAGATAATTTGGCGAAGACGAGAGAAAAAGAAAGCATCGTCGCAACAGGCTGTCGTCGCTATTGTTAGGGATTTGCGTTAAATAAACGCCGCACCGATGGAAATACATAAATATATCGTCTTAAACAACTCCATCGTGAAATTGATTAGAGGATTTGCTCAAAACATTCTCCGAGTGGTGGACGCATATTTGTTTGCGCTTCAGATATGACTAGCGACTACACAAGCGGAAATATCTAAAAAGTTCAAAAAGTCACTTCGTAGCTGGGAAATATCGTTTAAAGTTTCATTAATTTCACCATAAATCACCGGAAAATTACTATAAATTACCGCATATATTACCACAAATTACCAGTAAATTACCATAAATTACCGGAAAATTGCTAAAAATTATCGCGTAAATTATCACAAATTACCAATAAATTACCGTGTAAATTACCACACATTACCGGTAAATTACCAATAAATTACCGTGTAAATTACCACACATTACCGGTAAATTACCGTAAATTACCAGTAAATTACCACAAATACATCATGATAATAGGAAGAAAGCGGATGAACAGAAGAAGTTCTCGGCCGGTCAAGGTGTGGATGCCGAAGAGGAAACATTTGTAGAAAAACATGGTACGTAAGGTAGATGCAATGTGGGTGAAGCGGACATTAGAGTCATCCGGTTGGCTTACTTCCGCGATTTTTTTAAATTTCGCTTTTTTCCTCTTCGAGCAAATCTACAAGCTGCTCCAATACAGGAAAACCCTGTACCGGCGGCGCTAGACCGCCTCCATTTCGAAATTCGCGGAAGAACGTCGAGTCGAGATAGTAGAAAAACACGAAAACTAACCAGTTTGTCACCATTTCGATAGGATTTGGTATGCGATTTATTTGAAATACATTCCTCGCCGAGGAACGGACGTCACTACGGTGAAAAGAGAACTACGTCAACGTCTCGATACGTCGACAGTTCGACAGTCGACGTATACGTAGCATGTAAACAAGCCAAACATGGAAGCTAATGAATTCCACTTTCCGCCGATTCAGCAACAGGGAATCCAGTTTACTATGTCGATTTAAAAGATAATTACCGAGTTGGAGCTGATACGATGCTACGTTTACTTAAGTGTTACCGTACGTATTGCTAAACGACCATCATTTCACGCCGGTTACTCGGCGTGAACCATCCTTCCAACGAAAGAGATCATCAACGCGGGTGAAAAAAAAAGTAAAGATGCGCACGTGAGCGAAGGATATCCATTTCCCAGGCATTTTCAATTCGTGATGCGGTTCCGTTTCAACTCCGAGCTTGGAGTTTTTTTCTTCACGTACGCACATTGTATGTACGAGGATAATTTATTGCGTCGGTTTTTACATCACGAGATGAGTAACACAGTTCATGGCAAAGTTGTACGGCGGGCTTTCAATTTAGAATTAATTAAAGTTCAAGAGCGTCTTTTGCCGTTGTTCACAGCGAACAACGGAGAAAAAAAAGCGGTACATCAAAACGACGCGTATATTACGCGTAACGAGAAATGTTTTTTTTTTTGTATTCTTTTGTTTGTTTTGCGCGTACGACGTACGCTCGTGTTTCCCGGTGTCGAGCTTTAGCCGTATTATTTATTTGCAAATATGGCTTTTTGTATGGAAAACGGATGTACGCTATTTGTCGCGTAAGTTTATAACGAGATAGCTCGTCAACTAACGAGAGTAATTGTTCTGTGTTTTTACAAACGCCGCAATCGGGACGCTCAACATCGATCGCTAAATCATTCATCATATCGGACGATTCGTACATTGTAAAGGGTACAGCGTAGGTGACGCCCTTGTTTCGCCTTTTTCAAGCCCGTCTACCCTCGTTCGGCCAATACCAATAAAAACTGATACACTACATTAAAGGCGTCAGCGTCGTTCGAAAACGGCGATTTCGTCTCTTTCATCCTCGACGACCACACCGACGTATATGATGTGAAAACGTAACCTTTCGGACGACGTATTCGCCCAAAACGTCGTCGCACGAAAGGTATTAATCGAAATCGAACGACGTCTTTCTCGTTGGTCTTTTTCCCGCGGAAACCGCCCCACCCCGCCGCTTCCGTAAAATAAATGACTCCGGAATTGGTTAAAGGGGATGTTGTAACGTTAATTGCGAGCTATACGAACCTATATTAAGGCGTATAAAGACGAGCGGAGTTTTAATAAATGATTTTTATCGTGATATATGAACTCGGTTGCGGCAGATTTGCGAGCAGATGAATTCCATTCGAATGCGAGTCATTTTGATAAATGGTCGCGATCCTTGATATGATAGACGGTCGGTAGGTTTCTCGAAGACGATCGTTATAAATGAAGCGGCTTCTGAATTTATAACTCTTTTCACGTATTATACGTTGGGTCGTCTAGCGGAGGTGAGATGATTTCGTACAGCCAAATGTCAGCACGCTGGTTCGCACGTTTCGGCGCCGCGACAACATGAAGATGTATCGAGAAAAGCGTACACACGGAGCCAGACACGTGTCTCAGGTCAGTTTGCGGAATAGATGTCGCGAATATTTCTCATCGTTTTATGTTTTCCATTCGTATTTTCAAACTCAACCGTGCACGAGGAGTTGTATAATTTTACCAAGAAGTAGTCCAGGCGAGATCTGGGGCATGGATTCTGTACAGATCGTCACTTTGCGGCTGTGATATAACTTTTGGAACAAAAAATGGCCCAACTTTTTTATAGGAAATTTTACGACGAACAATTTCAGTTATTATCATTTTCTCGAAAAAAAAAACGATTATTCCGCGAGATATATCAGTAGGTTATCAAATGCATATCCGCTCGATCGCAATGTTAAAAGCAATTTTATGGTGAATTCTTGTTCTATACACTAAAACAAAGATTTTAAGCGACGGTACCCATTTTTCATCCCCTCCATTTTCCGAGGATCCAACCCCCCTATATTTCAAACAGGTATACCGCCCCACCTATTGATTTTAGCTTTTGGTTATTACAAAAATTCCATTTGGAGCAACCCCCTCCCCTCGAGTTTGAGAAAACATTCTTCGAAAAAAGGGGAAATCGACTCTAGCATATCGAAAAAACGCCCAGCCGGGAAACATTTCACGTTGTAACACGCGAAGCCCGCGCCTCACGGATGATCACTTTTAGCACGTTGTTAGAAACCCCCTCCACTACATTTTCGCGCGCGCATATCACGCCCGGATTAAAGTAATAGACTGGGAGCATCTGCGATGAGACGAGTTTTCGTCTAAAAACACGCTTTCGCAGCCACCCATCGCCAACACGTACCAGATTACAAATCTTCAATCCACTTTACAAGCGCTAAAATCCTCGAGTTGTTCGCAAAAGAGGGAAAAAAACTCGGCGAAGTTTCGCAGCGTCGCGACGAGTAAATTTCCAACCGCGTAACACGACGTGGCGACGTCGCCGAACGTGACTCGCCCGCTTTGCCCGTCGTATCCGCGACGTTACGGCGCAAAAATACCGCAAAAGCTCCCAATGTACACCAGCACAAAGGTGCGCCTGGCGTAGAATTTATAAACGATACACGTAAACCGTTTGCGTCGCCTTTCCGAGCCATCATCGTCGAGTACGTACCTACGTAAACATCGAGACGACGTTTCGCGTATACCAAAACGCACAATTCACTCGAATATCTAAATCTATCTCGTCTGAGTGATAAACGTACTCGAGTCCGTTTTATTTCGCCGTCTTCTTCGCATTTCGTTGTCTTCGTTTTGGCTCTCTTCGATATAGCGATACGAGTTCCATTGTTCTCGTCGCAATATTCTTCAAACTCCAGCGTTGCGTAATTTTATTCGAAATGTTTTTCGCCATCTCGACGTCGACGAAGAAATAAACGCGTAGATGCAGATATCGGCACGATGATTTTCCAGCCAATGTTCCTCTCGTAATTACTCTTTCATCTATGGCGCGAATAACGCGAATACGAACGACGACCCATTAACGCGACATTTCTTTAGTTCTTTAGGAAATGTACCACCCGCTTCTCTGCTACTAATTTTATTTCGTAGCAATCAAACAACGCATTAACCTACTGTACATAGTTGGCAAAAGTAACGAAGAACCATTTTCCATGGCTCCTCCCCATTTAGCAATCCAACAGTCCAACACCTGGAATAGTCGAGTCATAGAAGTAACAAAGGAAGTCCCTCTCTTCGGTAACATAATAAATAATCTTTCGTATAGACGTTTCCTTTGCGCAGTAACAAAGACTAGGCATGAGTAGGGATATCGTACAATAGAAACAAGGAAGCCTCCCGTCCCCCTCTTGGTACGCTTCCTTGGTCTCGATCGTAACGGAGGCGTGACTTAAATAGTCGCATCGTGTATATGCAACAAAGAAACTCGCACTTCAACATCACGCTTATCCCTAGTACCGCGTTTCCTTTGTCGCTACGTTCGTCGAACTCGCTGCGTTAGCAAGAGGACACGTAGTTAAGTCACAAATGCAGCAGAGGAAGTCTCACGTTGGAAGCTCGCTATCCCATTGTATCGTTCCTTTGTCGCAGTCACGTAATAACTCTTTTTATCAACTACTACAACACGTTCTACGACAATTTCTCATTGGTCTTCGACGTTCGACGCGTCACAAGTTACAACTCCGCTAATAAAATCTCTTTTTATAGTACGTAAATACTGCACGTGAAAACCTCCGTCTGCGAGCAGCGCCACGAAAGCAGCTAGAGCTACGCATATTCGCAAAACAAACAAGACAAAGTGTTGTAACGTGACTAAAGCTAATTTCGTTCGCTCTTAAGTTACTCGTTATAACGAGAAAAACGAATAATGAGTAGTTTATCGTAATAATTTGAATGATTCGTTTCCCTTTATCAACTCGATTCGTATAATGGCCATTGTAGGCGCACGAAGACGTTCTTTTTATGAAAAATCTCCTTAACGAGGATTTTTCCTCGAGCTGCGCAACGCCGTCGTAGCCGTAGCCGCCGCGACGACGAGAAAACGCGAAAAACTAAACCTTCTCCGGTTTACTCTAACATAGGCCATTAATTTCACCTGTTATAAAATTTTTTCGACCTCGATAAAAAGTCGCTATCGAGTTACCAACGCTAGAATTTATCAACCGAACGCAAGATGTTCGTAATCGCAACAATACATCAACAGCGTCAGCACACCTAAAGGACACCTTCGCCCAAAAAAACACACCTCGACGCGTTTCGACAACCAACTAATTTTTCAACATTGATTTACTCGAGCCGAAAAATTTCGAGAGGTTACCTTGAACAACTCGCAATTATTAACCAAACGAATACATTCATTTTGCATTTTTACAAGGCGTAATTACCGCCTCGGGAATACGGTAAAGTGAAGAAAAAAAAATCATCATCGTTCTCGCGCCGACGAGCTACATTCGAGGGAAAAAATACAGTCTACGGTAATATTCGATCATTAACGCGCCGTCGCCGTCGCGCGTCGTTTTCTCAAATAAGACGCGCGGTGATTAAATTCTCAAACACGAAAAACTTTACGATTATCATAACACCGCACGATACGCGGTCAAGGTTGCCATTTTTTTTTTTTTGTTTTTCGTGTTTCGACGATGAAAAATCACCTACTTTGGGCACGATCAATCGGCGTTAATTCCAATTTTTACGTTACCGTTTGTATTCGATACTTCGTGTTCGCGAAATTAGAATGTTAATAAGGTCAGTTTTGCGGCGACAGACGTGGACGTCACGTATCCAATGGGCAATCGTCGTTCGATACATTGTTCGCAGGGGTTTGAATAATTTATACTCGCGTCACACTCGGTTAACGTTACGTTAACGTTCATTTCACTATATGCCATCGGCGCTCGAAAAAAAATCATTCGCTCGAAGTCAACGAAATTGCAAAATTATCGACGCACGAGATTAAAATGTCACTGAACTTTCACGTATCTTCTTTCCGTATCAAAGATTCTATAAAAACATAAAATTTCGCGTAATTCTTCATTTCCCTACCCCGCCTTTCTGAAAAAATTATAATCAGTCAAATACGAAATTTTATAGAATGCATTAAAAATGGCAAACCACAATTTAGATGGATGTCGAGGCGTATTTGTGAGCTTTGGAGCGACTTGAAAAGAAAACTTTTGAAACGAATGTAGCAAAGGCTGTAACCGTGTAAGCAGGCCGATTCGGCCTTTTTGTTCAAAAAAATTGGAATTAACGTGGTAGTTAGGTACTGTCGAGATACGTTCATAGCCAAAATTTTAGACTCCTACCCCCACTCTTTTTTGAGAAAAAATTCCCAATTTAAAAAAAGATCGGAATTTTTTTCGCAAAAACGGTAAGAGGGGGAGGATGAAATTTTGGTATGTGGTAGACCTTTATGTGTGCAGTCTATACACAAAAATCGACAACCTCCACCATCATTTTACCCCCGCCAAATACGTTTCTCAACACGTTTTTTTTTATCTGAGTGAAAATTATGAAACTTCGGTGGTAGGTGCCTTTTTGACCCCCAAACAATATGAATATTTTTTCAAAATTTTCACTCGGCGGGATTATGGTGAAAAACCTAAAAAACGTACAAAAATCGCAAAATCACCTTCAAATTATTTACAACAAAGCAAGTTATGTTGCCAAAGATCCAAAATTCGGTAGATTTCGAAAGAAAAATTGGTCAAGTAATGAATTGAAGTGCGCGCACGGTCGTCCGCATTTACCACCGTGCGACAGCGCTTCGTTCGTAACAACGCGCGAAGCGCTGCGTTAGGCGAGTTATTACACGAATCACGTAATGTTACCACGAACGAAGCGCTGCGGCACAGTGGGAAATGCAGATGATCACTTGAACAATTTTTATCTCGAAATCTACCGATTTTTGGGCCTTTGACTATATAATATATTTTGTTATAAATAATTTGAAGATGACTTTGCGACTTTTCTTGTGTTGAAAGAGGTCGATTTTTGTACGTCTCTCTAGTTCGTCACCGTGATTTCGCTGAGTGAGAATTTTATAACTTCGGGTTCAAGTGTTTTTTCAACCCCCAAATAATATAAATTTTTCTCAAAATTTTCACTGGGCAAGATTGTTCTGAAAACAATGGCATTCTCTTCAATACGAACTTTTTTTCACAAAGTTTGATGAAACTTGAGGCAGTTGCGCATTGAAATAATCCTGTATCGGACTGCTGAAATAAACTTGTCAAAAATTTCTCAAGCCGTTTTAATTCAAGCACGTAATTTAAATCGCGACACGATGAAATTTCCTAAATTTTTCATTCATGTACGTATCACTCTAGGTGGAAAACTTTCGTACAATTTCAACATCACAACCTTTCGCTGTCACAATCACCTTCGCTGCTATACAAATCACCGCCTCGTCAACGTACCTAAAGCTCTACACGAACTCGGAAAGTTGGGCAATAAATTTATAAGCACATTCGGTCGAGAAATCCGAGCATTTGCTTTCGTTTCTTTCACGACTTCACACATCGCACGATTGCCGCTGTCAAAATATCGGTCAAATCGCCTCTTCGCTTTGCGTATCGTGACTCCTACGCGTTCGAAATCGTTGTACGCGCGTACACGACCCCGCGCCAATTCAAATTACCCTTGGAAACCCCGTTACGGAAAAAGAAGAAAAAAATCGCAATATATAATTTAGCGACCGCGCGCACCGGTAACAACGTAAAAGCTCGCGCTACCATTAAAGAGGAAAGGCTGAACCGACGAAAACATCTATTTATAAACTGACAGCGTTCGTTTGAAAAAGCCATAATTTAAGATAGACGTATAAAAAACCCCAACTTACGAACGTCTTCCGAATTCCACAACGAAATCGTCTACTTCGCCGATATCGACTCGACGACAAAACGCCGTAAAACGAATTAATTAAAACTACAAATCATTCGGCTCGGTGTATATTAAAAAACAAATCGAATAACGTAATCCTCGGTAGGTTTTTTTTTCACTCTTCTACATCGCGGAGCCGAATTGCACGGCGAATTCGTAGCGCGGTATATCGACGAAGCTCGCAATTTTAGGCACATTTTATAGACAATAATTCACTCGAGCTTCGTTAGTGCCGAAACCCTTTTCGAATTATAACTACACTCGATTCCGCACACAACTACTCGTACATAAATTCCGGCTCATTTCTACGCGCCGTACTTTTCAACTATCGCTGATAACGTTAACCGCCCGCCGTCCGCATTGTCGTAAAAATAAATATACCGAAGGCGAAGTGGTCGACCACTAATCTAAATAAAGCTATCCGATTTCACTGCATTGCCTAGTGCCTTCTACTCGCCTACGCCGAACTCCCCCCCCTCTTATTCCATCAAATATACACTTACGGCTTAAATGTGTTCGAACCCCCAAGATAAAACGCACCACGCATCCCGTGAAATTAACGCGAACCGCAAATCCTCCGGTAAATACCGTGCGTCCGAATCCGGTGCAACGAACTATTTCGGTTTTACCGTCATTACGAGTTACGACAGAGGTACCACCACTTCATCAAACACAAGTGTTTCCTTATCCTTACCGGTCGACCACCATACACGCTCGTGTAATGTCAACAAATAAATCGTAATCGGCAAGGGCGATATTTGCTAACGATACAGCACATCTTTACGAGTATAGGTGAAATTTTCGTTAATGTATTTGCCGAAACCCCTTAAGTACAACTTGGGCGCCATTTTCATAAACTAACTCAAAGGATACATTTTTTCCCTAGCTAAAACATTTTTTTACGCGTTAAAGAGGTTAATAAGAAGAAAAATTTCCATACGTGCAACGTACCAAAAAAATCCGTAGTTATCGAGTAAAAAAACGTTTAAAAATCAAGAACGTAATGCCCGTCGACTTAACACCGGCCGCCGCGTACTAGCGGAACACGTGCGCTAACGTCGCTCACGCGTCACAGCAGCAGCGTAAGCTGGAAGAAGCGGGGCGCTCTTACGAAGAGAAACGGTTGCGACGCGTAAACGTACGTGTTCCGCTTGTACGCGGCGGCCGGTATCAACTGGACGGGCTTACGTTCGCGGTTTTACAACATCTCTTCCCCATTCACACACTTTCAATTACAACTTTTACAAGACGACCACCATCTCGCAAAAGTTTCGCCTCCATTCAATTGAAAAAAAACAACCTTCGATACGTCGTTAATACACTTCGCGACGCTTTTTTTTTCAATTGCCCGCGAAAATCATTCTCGTTATAATCGTAAATCCCGAGAACCACCAATTTTCCCGTTAGCGATCCTCGAACAATGAATTTTCCGCCTTATGCGGTGAAATTTCTAAACGAACTTTTCACTTTTCCAACGTCGAGAAAGAAAGAACCCGCTAAAAAGAGACGCGATTGGAAAAAAAAAGCAATATTGCGAAAACCATTTCAGTAAATTTCCTCGTACAACTCAACCTCCGCAAATATTTCGCCTTTTCTTTTCTATTTCATTTTATTTCATTCGTATAAATAAAAAGCGCCTCCCAAAGCTGTTTTTAAATTCGAAATACGCGATTGTTTTCCGCCGAATTGAACGATCCCGACAAGTCGATTAGTTTATTTTGACAAAACTTTGAACTTTTTTCTCACATTGGCAAAATTTTAAACGTCATTTTTTCGAACTCTACCGTCGTCTTTGTCGCGTCGCCGTTAATAAAAAACCTTTCAATAAAGATCGCGTGCTTTCTTCTCTTTCTCGAATCCTCGGTCGTATTTGGCGAATCACCACGTTAATTTTTTTCGCGTCGTATACGAATAAAAAATACTGCGTTTCTTAGCGTCTAATGTATTCGTAAAAATATTTATTTTTCGTCGTTTTTATTAGATTTTCGCCGGATAATTTATGATAAGTTATTTTTCCTTCGTACAGAAAATCGCGCCGGCGAGAAAAATTATCTTTTTAACGTAAAAGTTTCGAGGACTCGGGTAACGTCGATACAACCAGCGTTCATTTTTCATACCAGGAGGCGGTTAATTTTTCCAACAAAACGAGGCCATCGGATAAAACAATTTTTTCAACGTGTATTTTCTATTGCGAAAAAAAAAACACCCAGTCGCACCCGTGTCAATTCGCTAATCCCAAATCCGACGATAAATTCGCAAACGCGTTGTTTTCTCGCGACAAAATCAATAGAATTTCATTATGTACTTGCTTCGGCCGCGTACCACCGAGTTTGATCTTTTCGAGACATTTTATCGATTTGCCACGCACAACCCTTCCTCGTTCCGCGATATTAACAACAGTCAAAAAGCCGTTAAAATATTCTAAATTTATCTCCAGTCTGCAAATACCGCAAGAAATCCATTAGCGACGGAGATACTCGTGCGGAGAGAGAAAGGCGCGGATTGAAAAACTACAATTTTCCCACATATCACAGTTCAAGTATTCCGTTTTCAAGTGTTTCGTCACAGCGCCGCAAGATGTCATCGACTTTGAATTTCATTTCAAATAAGTCCGACTTTCTTGTCTAACTCGTCAGTCGTCTCGATCAAATACCGAGTGAAAATTTTGGGAATTTCCGCAAAAAAATCGCACAGTACATTCCCGTTTTTCTTCTTCCAATAGAAAACAAATAAATCGAGGAAAAAAACAACGATTATTTCAACATTACACGTGAGACTTTCCGCTGTCGCGATTCACGACGCCGATGCTACCATACAACACCGAAAATAGAATCGAGGAAATGATAAATCACCTAACACTTTCCACGTTAAAAAACCCATCGTGAATAAAATTAACGTACTTAATTGACCCGCGAACAATATCAATCATCGTTTTTATTACTAATTTCATCGTAAAAGGAAAACGTTCGGTTGCCACAAGCCATCCAGAACACACCTTTCCCCGCTCCACCACACCGACATCGATTACCAGCGCACTTAAAAAATTAATCGAAAGCTATATCGTAGAAAATCACACAACGGGAAATTTCCTTTACATGTTTAGGGCGAATTCGGAACGAAGATGAAATACTGAAATCATCGTAAGTCGACTCGCGGAAATATTGTTTCAACTGTTCGCACTTGAACTTGGCGAAAGGCTATAGGCAGATAAGCAGAAACGATCTGCAGTCGACTTCGGTACGTTATTTTTTACCTTTTTTGGCTATTTAAGAAAATCGAGTTTTTGAACTTAAAAAAAATTGCAAAATAATCTTGAAATTATTTAAAACAAAAAATGTTATACGACTCATCAGCCACAGCCAAACATCAGTACATTTTGAGAAAAAAATTATTTGAATGACGAGTTTTAGCGCGCGCGCGTAATCGGTACTTCCCACCGTGCTGTGGCGTCTCGTTCACAGTTACGCGCGTTGCTGCGTGAGGCATGTCACTACGAGGTCTAAACGCGCAGTCGCGCGCAACGGTAAACGAAGCGCTACTGCACGGTGGGAAGTGTCGATTGATGCGCGTGCGCGGTTTTTGCGATTTTTGCCCACGGCCCTGGGGAGGCAAAATTTTGAAAAAAATATATGACATTTAGGGGTCAAAAGTACATCGAAAAAATGAGGTTTGAAAATTTTGCCGAGTGATATAGATACTTAAAAAATATAAAAGTTGAAAACGCCCGTTTGGAGGGGAAAAAATTGGACTGGGGGGTTGTTGATTTTTTCATGGAAGGCCCTTGTGAAGGTCTACCATGTTTTTAAAATTTCAATCAATTCCGTCAACTGTAATTTAAGAAAAAAATTCCTGATTTTCGAAAAAAAATTAACTTCTCAAAACCGGGGGGGGGGGAGCTGAAATTTTGGTCACAAACGTTTTTCGGCGGTAACCAATTAATACCCAAATATCATCAAAATCTGAATACTGAGGCTGATCACTTATGCTTATCTTAGCATTTCTACCCTAGATACGAAACACGCGAAACTTTTTTACGACGGTATGCGATCTTTTGCGTATCCGCGCCCAAATCTCAAATAGACGGTAATTCTTTCGCGATTCGAATTGTAAAGAAGCAAGAGCGATATGACAGCTATAAAATCCTAGTCGGTTATTGTTTCCTTCGACGCGAACAACACGCGACGAAAGAATAAAAGACTTATGAACGTGGAAAATCTCACGACGACATTTTCCAAAATTCGAACGCATTCGAGGAAATTTCACGCAACTTTTTCCATTACTGGAAATTTTTCGCTAACATTGGAAACCTGTCAAATCCCAAGTGGATATACGCGGTTTACATAACCAGAGTTAACGAGGCTAATGGGTCGTTTGTTGGTTTGTTTATCGTAGGCCACTTTACAATCGCGATAAACGTGCCGCTGTTTCACTTTTTACCTTAAAAAAAAAAATAAAGAAAAACGACATCTTATTCGCGTACGTTAATTAAAATGCGAATTTGAGAAAACCAGCGAGTACAACCCAAAGACGTCCATAAACCACGTTTAATTAACAGAAGAAAGAAAGAAAACAAAAAGCAGAAAAAACAGCGCGTAATATTCGAACGTGAATAATAACTTTTCGGTAGTTCGTTGTAACGAGTTCATTAATTGGATATGTAAATAGCGGCCACGTAATTCGAGACGAGCCACCTCCACCGCTACCGCCTCCGCCGCACGTGTTATCTAGCGCTTTCAGCCAAATTACACACACGTCCATCGATAACCAATACGATATACAGATGCACGTTCCCAGATAAGCGTTTCGACGCTTCGTTTCGATATACGTAATTAAATCTACCGCGTATACCTGACGGCCATCGGCCAATTTGATTTCCAGTCTATCTTCATGACCAATAGCAACGTTTGCCGTCGATTCGCGAAATTACTCCTCGATAAACGAATTTCACGCGTATTCGCCATAATAGAAATTTCTTATTCCGTTCCGCCGCCACCGCCGCCGCGGTCACCGTCGCCGCCGACCTTACGTAATAAATTCGAGTTTTTTCAAACACGTTCCCATTCACCGTTCTCGTTCATCGTACGCACTACAGAGCACGTCAAATCCACGTCCACCGTCACGACGATTACACCGTTCAACGTGATCTAATTAATTCCGTCCATTAATCGAGCCACGTAATAAATCGAGCATACGATTATACCGAATTACAAATAACCACTTTTATCGTCCAGCACGGTGCACACGCCATATACACGGTACAGACGTACAGAGCTATACTATACGAACGAACGAACGAACGAACCAACGCGCGATTACGCAAATTTCACATCCACGTGCTTCGCCAAAGCATTACCACCAACCACGAGGTACCAACTGCCAACGACACCGATTCGCGACGGTTTTCTTCAATGGTCAAGTACAATTCCGAAAGTACGCAACATTACTCATATATTTTCCCGCCATACGTTACACCCATTCCCATTGATAATCCGCCGTTCGACAAGTTTCGTCAATTACCAAATGAAGGCTACCATTCGGATTTTCCGACCGCCTGTCGTAGGGAAATTTCACCGGAAGTGATTCAGGTATGGGTCAATCGTACACACGCCACTATCACGCACGAGCATGTGTACTCGCGATTAAATACTTGTTTGGGTTTTTTTTCACGCGGTCATTACGGATGTATTTTACAAGAGAATTAGTAGTCCGATTATCGTGTTTCTTGTGTCGGGAATTTCACCGTCCAGTCTTCGGCATTGGCAAGTTCTCGCGACGCCGTGATCTCGTAGCTGAAACACCTCCGCGGTATCTGCGCCATCGTTTTGTAGTGACGAAGCTGCGGTAGCTCCAGCGTAATCGTCGCTTTCCAGTATGAAGACCTCTGGAAGGCTCGCTCTCGTCATTACTCGCCATTTCAGGTACTTCCGGATCATCAATCTGACGCTATTTCCCATAAATGAAGATTCCTCGATGTCCACTTCGCCGAATTTGTTCACATTTCGAAGACTTCAATCGACAAGCACGTAAGCTCGTTTCTTGTTTGAAATCCGTTAGAATCTCCGTCGAACTTCGGATCTCCAAAGGAAGCCACCTCGGAGCTATCGTTTCGCTACTTTTCCCCTCCGAATAGCACATCCTTTCTTCCATTTAGTAACAACTCCTTTGCAACGGGGTTGTCGAACTACGAGCTACCGTCGTTACAGTCGAAGGAGAACGTTAGGCACTCGAATCGTTGTGGCTACCGTACCTACGCACAAAACTTCCTACACCGCGCCAAGAAAATCGCTACCAATTGTATCCGCATACAGAGATATCGGATTTTCGTTTACGTACGTTAGCGCGGCGTCACAAAACAATTACGACGAGACTTTTGCCCCACGTCGAAAGGTCGTTTTCCACTTACAACTAGTTCGAAACTTCACCCAGACACCGAGCTTCTACCCTTTCCCGCGAAGAAACCCCGCATCCGTTAACACTACAAAATAACGTCGCGAAAATACTTACATATCTCTTTTGGACCTTTCCTCCCAGAACTTCTCCCAAAACGACGACCGGTACTTGACCTTAAGCACGCTGGTGCTCAGCGTCCGAGGCAATTTCAGGGCGGACGACGAAGGCGAATCGCTGCCTTCGGCGCCCATCGCGTACCTCCGCATCTGGGCCGAAGACGCGGACGACAACGAGGCGGTGGACGACGAAGAACAACTCACCGAGAAGCCGGACACCGACGTGGACAAATTCAACGCTAACGCGCCAGCGGACGCTTTTTGGGGCTCGTCCGTACGATGTTTACGCCTGAGTCGCCTCTTCTCCGCCGCCTTATCACCTCCGCCTTCTTCGCTGTCGTCCGAGCGCTCGCCGCCGCTGCTACTGTTGCCGCTGCTGCCGCGGTTATTACGCTCCGAAGAGCTGTTTTTTTCGCCTTGACCTCGGCAATTCATTTCCAACACCGAGACACTGTGTGGTAACGGTTTCACCGAAATCGCGCCAATTTTTACTGATAATCCGAACCGTCGTCGCACCGTATCATAATTACATCGCGTACGAAATATCGAGGCGATCAAAAAAAATTCCACCGAGCGAGCGAGCGAGCGAACCCGACCCGAAAATACACCGATAACTCCGAACAATGGGAATTTTATTTTTCAAATTTTACGTATTTGTAGCGCCGATCGAAAAAAAAAAAAAATTGATAAAGAACGAACGAGACGAGCGATACGCACGATGACGAAAATGGTACCACGTTCACCTCGAAATTATAAGTCGTGAATACTGTAGTCAGTATCTATACGTGTCGTACACCGTAACCGTGCCTCTTACGTCGCGGCGCTCCGTACACCGAATGCCAATGCGCTTCGCGTCGCGGCCGCCACCACTACGCAACGCCGCCGCCGCAGTCGTCGCACGTACTCATCTCCTTTTCCAAGACGCCCCTGGCGGGCTTCGCGGCCTGGCGAACGGTCGCGCGCGCTCGCCGTCGCGCCGCCACTTCTACGTCATTGCGCGCGTCCGACGCTTACTAATTTCATAATTTATACGTATGTATTACTGTACGTAAACGCTTGTCAGCGTATTTAACCCGATGCGCCATCCGCTAATGTGCATATTACAGAATATCGCGTACTTCGCCAATACCAAGTACTACGCGTTTCCATAATGTGGCATTTTTCAGTGCCAATGCACGCGTCGCGTCCTCATTTCATGGTACTCGACAACGACGCGATCCGCGGGCGCAGGGTGATCATTGTTTGCATTCTTCGTCGCCTTGGTGCAAACCAATTCCATACAAAAAAAAGATACGTTTTCACGCGATCGAAACATTAAAAAACGATCAGATGACGAGGCCTTTAATTTCCACCCACGATTTGGTAAATGTACGTAGATCTAGATACCCAGTAACGACTCCATTTCACCCTTTCAACCATAAATCGGTCCATATTTATCGCTCATAGCGTGTAATTCTTCTCCATTTCGACGAAACGAGTTCAAATTCGAATATCATCGTTCCTTCGCAGACCCACCATTTAGTCGCACACGTAAGAAGAGCTGTGAATCGCATTGCATACTCGTACTGGACACCTTTAACTTCCATTGGCCGAATCACCACTCCGTGAGCACGACGAAGACCACCACCTCGATGATGAACGACGCCGACGATCACAACACCACCATGACAGCTCTGAACGCGCACGAATCGCAACCTAATTTCGAAGGCATGTCGACGAGTACGCCGATAGAAGTGGAAGATTCGGTCTTAGTTACAGCTGAGGTCGAATGCGTTAATAGCAATAACGAACTTAAATTCGCAAAGCGAAGAGACGTCCAACTCCAATGGGAAGTAAATACGTACTGAGAGAGAAAGGCTAGGTTACTAGTGGGAGTAAACATAATAAAAAGAGGGAGAAAAACGTCCATAATTGGCTTTGGACCAATACGCCACAACCGACCTCGGGTACGACACGTTGAAAATGCTGATTATTTGTATGATTTGAGGTAGGAAATAAAAAGAACGGAAATTCGCTATGCCTCGAAGTCTTGGTCAATGACATCAATTTTTTTACATATTTTGAATAGAATTTAAGGGCTCTCAATTTCGAATAGAACCAGGGGCTCGCCGCTGACCGCTTCGCGGCCCAAGTCCACATTAATGGTAGTTAACAATTAGTAATCTTTATAAATTTTCAATTTTTCCAGATTTAATCTTATAAAAAAGTAAAAAATAAAAAAAACAATATAAATTCAGCGTTGAAACTTGAATTTGATTTTTTACCTTTTTTTAAATTAAAAAAAAAAAACAAAAAAATTGAAAATTGAAAATTTTTCAAGCGTTTTTTTGGATTACAATTTTTTTTGTATTCGTCACTTTAGTTTGACGATTTGGACAACAGACGGTTTAAAACAAGTGGAAACTAAAAAAAAAAATTCAAATTCAAAAATTAAAATTTTCTATCATTGCTTCTATCTTTTTAAAAACAGAATTCAAATTTATAAAAATAACAAAAAAAATTTGATATTCCGGTATATTTGCATTTTTTATTTTTTTACTTTTTCATAAAATTTAAAAAAATTATGAACATTCC
>QBDW01002338.1:0-16309 GCA_003261595.1 Maconellicoccus hirsutus
AACTTCCCATTGACCGGTTGATACCTTGCCCCCTTTTTGAGGGTTTAAAGGGTCCACTTTTTGGACTTGCTTAGTTGTGAACATTTGGAAAAAATAACAAAAGTTGTAGAGAATAAAAAAATACATATTTTGGCATCAAAGTTTTTTTTCGTGGGAGGTCATGAAAAGGAGCTGGAGCCAGGGGAAGAACGTACTTCTTTCAATTCCAAAAAAACTCAATTAATTGCCTAAAATCGGCTAAATCCAAGGTAAAAAGTTGCCACGTTCTACATTGCTTCAAAATGATGCTTAGAACAAGAAAAAATAGCCACCGTTCACCAATTAACCGTTCATGGGGGTGATAATGTGAACAGAATATGTATCCTTCAAACCCCCAAAAAGGGGGCAAGGTATCAACCGATCGATGGGAGGTTGATACCTTGCCCCCCCTTCTCCCCTCATCTGAAATTGATAATATGAAACATTATGGTTGATATTCTTTGATATTATCTTAATTTTTTGGTACGCAATTAAACAATTGTACAGGTGCATCTGATACAAATTAAACTTTGATGATTAATTTGCACAAAAACCACCAAACAAACGTTTTAAAAAACGCTTCTGTACCAAAGTAAAAGTAAAATTTCAACGAAACATATATCTCATTGCTGTAAGAAAAATTAAACAAAACTTTCCATCAAGGGTCAACTAAATTACTCCCGATGGCGTGTATACTTTTTCGAAACTAAGCGTTATTTTTAATTAACCTTGCGTTTAAAATTACGTTAAACTCGTCGAAATATGTTTCGATAACCTTGATGTTTACTTTTCGTTTCCAGCGGCGAACTCGCGCGTGTGTATGTCCTAATAGAATAGACTTTTTTTGACAAACGAATCACAAGTACATGGAGAACGTTGCGCCTGTGCATGTACGAAATATCGCAATTAGACGCGAACATAATTAGGTATTTGGACAGATAAGCATAAATTTCATCGGACGAAGCAACACGCCTAATTATAACAATCGAGTACGATGAATAACTACGGCCTAGTCGGCCCAATGTGGCGCGATCGAAATACGTATACGAATTTCCCACTCGGTCGAAATTTCGCGTTACGCGACGTGTTGACGACCGCGATGGAGTCGTACGTGGAAACGAGGTGGAAAAAATTTACATATAATGACGACGCGCTTTCGACAGGCGAGGTTTTTTTCTGATATGGTTAATAATACGCGGCACGATTGTTAAACCGATGTGTGGTCTTGACAAATTAGGAGCGGTATTCGCGATAAACGATGCAGTTAGGATTATAGGGTAATTAACGATAAATAGCGATAATTACGTAATGTCGGTTTTCGTGTTAAGAACGTCGGGTTATTTTCCGGTCGGTGGTGTTTGCCTGGGTCAGTCAATGCTGAAGGGAAATGTGTTGGGAAAATATTGGGTGAAATTCCGAAAAATCGTATTAGGAAGAAAATATTTATCGAATGTTTTGCAATTGCGATAAGAGAAGATGAAGATGGCAAAGACAATTAACATGTGTTACGGAGAACGTGATAAGATGTTATGAGGAAAGTGTTGCGAAAACACAACGATGCTTTCTTATCAACGGATAATTTTCAAGTGGCAAGGTGAAGATCAATGAACTTCGATTTGTTCGCGCTTATCGCGATGGAAGAAAAGAGAATCGTAACGCGAAATGAATTATATAGACCAGCGATAAATTCATTGCCAATGTTGATTTAAAAAAATAAAACGTATGCTTCGAACCATTCAAGATTGGTTATTTCAGCGCACGTGCAGCACCCGAGTGACACGCATCTTGCGCAGGTGTAGAATACTAAAAGACGCTGACGATGTCATACCCAGGGGCCTAGAAGGAATTTCATCGCGAAGGTTTGTTGATGTTTGGATCATCGGGCATGAACGAGGTGTTCCCACGAATGTACAACGTCTGTGGATCTTCGTAGGGTTACTTGATCGTGTTATGAGAGCACTTTACGACAGAATCGGCAACCTTGAAGCGGACAATCTTCGGTATTGTTTGGAGATGGGCGAGTTTCTGCGCGTTGAAGTTGCGTACTCGGTTTAGAAATATCGTAATCGTCGAATTAATTGGAATCAAATAGCGTCGAAATTCTCAGCGTCTTTGTTTCTATTTTGATGGTACGAGGAAATACTCGCAATGGTTGGTATCTGATATAGTCTCGAGATGTCCTAGATTAGCGGGGATTTTATTTGGGTAGATTCATTTTTATCGAGTTGTCGCGAATTAGGAATGTTTGGCGAATTTGCGGAGGTGTGTGGTTGTTTTAGAATCTGGTGGGTTGAATTGGGTTTTTTTGTTGCTTGGGTTTTTTTTTCCAAAAAAGAGCGAGAGAAATTGATGTAATTTTGTGGGGAACGATTTATTCGATGATTTGTAGGTTGAACCTTCGATGAAAATTGTGTGTATATCATACAAATACACCATTTATTTGTGTTGTTGAGAACAGCCTCCCTGGAAGGGAATTTTGTGGACCAAGGGTTGACCTGAGGTGAAAATTTGTTGAGACAAAAATTGTAGGGAATTGAAAGGAGAAAAGTTTTGAAGATAAACTTTTTTTCATATCTCTTCAAATTTTCAAGATATCTCAAAAAAACTCATTACAAGTCGCTAAAAACTCCCATAAAAAAGCTGCTGGATTATCGCTGGAGCATTTCAATGTGGACGTGAGAGTATTCTTCATAATGATCGCGATATTGGCCAATTTTTCTTCCATTTTCGCCATTACTACTTGGCGACTCGATGATTCATCGTGTATCAAATCGAAAAATAAACAGACATCTGCAAGAGGTCGAAGACGAAATCACGTATAAGTAGCTATCACCAACTGGTGAAGGAAAAACCCTAAATTATTCAACAATGCCTATTTCACATAAACTATGACAAATACCATCGACGTGTAAATTGCTGGAACTCGGCAACACCGCGTTTCGATCCGTTGTGCGAACAATGCAGAACCATCGATCGGTATTGTGTACTCGAGGCTCGATACATTGCGCCGACATCAACAATACCACCACAAAGAATTAACGCCGTTCAAGCACATTCAATGGGAACCTTTGCATTGCGTACAACACGTGCACATACGATGGAAAGAAGAAAGCAACATGTGTAGATTACTTGAGCAAGATGATCCGACCAGGAGGCGTACATCGGCGACGGATCACCATGAAGTAAACAATATAGGTAAAGATGAAACACGCGAGGGGAATTTAGAAAGTGGCATTTTTTTACTTTGGTAATACTCGAATTACGGCAGCTCGATGACCTTGACGAAACGTCGAACTTTTCGTATTGAAAATTTAATCCGCATGAGTTGGCAATTTGAACGCGTCGATTTTAGCGATTTCCGCTTATGAGGCGGTTTTCGTTATTTTTTGATCATTTACGACAAATACGGAGATTTTACGATAGTCCGTCGAGGAAACCGTAAATACGTGCAAGGTTCGACACGCTTCCTGGAGATGATCGGAATGCTCGCAGTTTACGTCAACGTCGCTCGCACAATGGAAACGCTCGGAAAGTTACATCGGCGACCGAGTGTGGTCGCGAGAACGTGATAATCCGCCCGGTATAAACGTTTACGTGATTTTTAATTACTGAATGAACCATATAATCTCTATTACGGGCACTGGCTGACCTCGCGAGCGTTCGTATAACCCACCGCGACGAATACCGCTGGATGTTCTTCGGCGATATCCTAAATGGCGCGGGTTCATCTGTGACACCGAAGTGGTATATGGGAAAAGTGTAATTGTGTAAAGATACGAAGAGAGGAGGGTTCATAATTGAACTAAAAAATCGTAATCGATTAATGGACGCGCGCTAATAACCGGTAGTCCTTCGAAAGATCGGTCACTGGACGCGAACGCATATATGAATGCATTTACATGGAAATATACGCGAAGCTCGAGTATTTCGCTCTTTGCACGTGTCCTACATTCGCACCGAGACTCGTAAAGGACGACTTTTCCAGAGTATTGTGCAATTATACGATGATAAATTGAAATAAATTAACGACGTATCGCCGATTCGATTGACCCAACCGTGGTTTGTCGGTGTCAAGTGGATGTAGATCGCGCAGGAAAGCGATGATGTCGCGCGGAGTCGAATTCGGTTGATTTTACGATATTAATTGGAGTACTGCGTAGTGGATACGAGACGTTATACAACTAGGGTGTTGCTGACGGGCTCGTACCAGATGTGTTGAAACAGCGTAGAAACAGCAGCTGGTTTTGAGACCGTTTATCGTGCTCTTATGTACTGCGTCATCATAGTAGATAGGTTAACTATGTACCGGTTTGACGACGGAGTAGACGAATGCAATGTGATAGTGTTTCGAAATCACTATGGGTGCAATATTACCAGTGCATTGGTTAATTTTTCGTACCTGTGATGGTACATGTGTCGAAAATCCGCCTATCGAGTTGTCTAGCGAGTTATCCGTTCGAAGAGGTTAACGGTGAGAATACGAAAATGTCTAGTATTCGATGATAAATCCGTAAGTATGCGATTAATCAAAGCTGAATCAACGCGGTGCCGGGATTTCAGCGGAAAATTCCAAGTAGCAAGGTGAAGGTTTGGCGAGTAGCGAAAGTCATTGGGTTTTTGAATTTCCGTTCGAAGAAGGCATAAATCAATCGATTTTATTGATTGTACGCGGGATTGATTTTTAATTGCTCGGATTATGGCTTCTAGATTTATCTAACGTGAAAAATTACGTTATTTTTGGGTTCACTGCTTATTATTACATATCAAACGATACCCAACACGATATGGTTTTGGAACATCCCCTTCATTATTTTGGGTAGATTTCCCGCTTTATGTAGATTTTCATCGGTACACTCAGCATATATGAAGTCGAAAATTGATTTTTATTCCTCCAGTGTCAAGTAAATTGATTCATTTAAGGTTGAATACTTGAAAATATACAATTTCGTAATCATTTAAGTACAAACAACATGTTTTTCGAATACTTGAAGCACTTTTCGAAAACATAATATGTTATTAAAAGTAAGAATATCACAAAAATTACAAATATCAGCGGGTGTTTCTCGACAATTACTAAAATCGGTTGATTAAAAAGCCATAAAAAACATCATCAGTCTAAGTACTAGTTATTTCGATCTAGTCAAATGATTTTTTCTAAAGAAATTCACCGGAAGAGAAAATTTGGTTTAGAGTATTAAAAAGTAGGAATATATTTCAATTTCTTACATCCTCCCTCGTATTGATGAACATTTCGTGTTCTTTCATGACGTCAGATAAGCTTGATGACGTATGAGAAAAAAATTACAACAAAAGTTACAGCTATAAAACTTTTTTTTACCTACAATTTATGTTCTGGTGGTCTCGCTTTCTACGAAGTATATACTTCCTGAGAAAGAATCATAATTATTTGAAATTTTATGGGTTCTTGCAGAAAACCCGGTCTCAAGGGTGGTGTAAACTGATGTTTTGGCGGGGGGGGATCTTGAAAGCAGCAATCACAATGACGGAAATGAAAGGAAAATTTGCATCTTTATGAAACAGTGTAATTACTAATGAAAATACTCTATCGATGAATCTGAAATTTTTTATGGAGATTTTCAGTCTCTAGCCCCCCTCCCCCCGATAGAGTTTTATCTCAAAAACTTGAGGTACAAAAAAAAGTTTATACTAAAAATATGCTCCTTTCAATTCTGCACAACTTCTGCTTGAACGTTTTTTACATCAGACCAACCCAGATGCACAAAATTCGCTGCTAGATTGCTTTTGAGGATAAAACAGTGCAAATTGAAGGTGATCTTTGTAAATTCTGCAGAAATGGGAAATGAGTGATCAAAAAAATACTCTTCGTCACTCGCATATTTTTCTTATTCTTTTCTTCAAAGCGATTTTCATTTAGTTTTAAATTACATGAAATTCTTAATATGCCTATTTTTGTGAACTGAGCTCTAAAAATTGTCAATTTTTGCCAACTCAAAACCGCCATGGGATTGTGCTTCTTCTTTAGCCTCCCTGCTTGCATAACCCCTGCCTGAGACTTGGAAAATGTTTCCTCTTTTGGCTCTTTACCCTTCCTTTTAACTGTCGACGGTCAATTATTTTCATACATTCTGACTAATCGACAAATGAAATCTCGGACAATTTCCAAGGTACGTGTAAAGTGTCAAAATACCTTCGGGAAAATGACCTCATCAGTATACATATCTTCAAAGTAATACATCAGCGAGTTTCCGGTAACGCTTCGGCCTTTCATCAGTAAGTACTTTGATCGCAGGTCAAATCAAGTACATATTCTGTATTTGTTAATTTTTAATACTTGAAGAGGCGGTATTTTTCCGTAAAAATGTATGGTGTGTTCAATTACTACCAATGTAATTTATACGCAACGTATTTGGTCGGTATACAAATAATTGTAAATTTAATGAAAATTGCGACCTCCTCTGACGCAAACGTAAAAATTTTTCTCCAAAGTATCAACACCGCCGGTGGTTACTACGTTTCGAGTAACTTCCACGGGTGACCTTTCTTTGGCATTTTGTCTGACACGAAATTTACCAACGTTGATCATAAACACATGAGGAACGTGACGCCGAAGTGCAACTCATCATCGAAACTACTCATTATTTTAATCGCCCTCCGTCGCCATTAGTAATCCGGCGTAGCTCGAAAATTTTCCTATTTTCACTTTTTTCGTGTATACTCGACTGGTTGAATTTGTCGTGTAATCGCGATCTTATAATTCAACGAGTCGACCGCGATAGCAAATGAGAGACGATTAATCGTGAAAATATACGCGTAATTGCGTCGATATTTTCAAGCGTATACGTTGAAAAATTATACGGCTGTGTTCGTCCATGTAAGGTATATAAACAAAAACACGACGTTAATTCGTAGGTTTAATTAATGGACGATTACGCAGCTGAAATAGAACTTGTGGCTGAAATCCGAAGCAGGTAGATGGAAAGATGTGCGTTGATGTATGTAGAAAACGTCATTGATCTTGATTTCTGGTTTTTTTATGAATCATATTTACTGAATTGTTCATATGTTCGTAGAAATATTTCTGGTCTATTGTTGAAGCGAATTTTTCTTCGATATGGTCGCAAATACGTAATACGTTGGTAATTTCATGGTGTACTAGTTCAATATTCCGATAATTAAGAACCTTGAAGGATTACGTCATATTTAGCCGAAGAAAGAATCATACAATGATGATATTGTTATCAACTTGTCGATTACACGATACGACGTTTTCCTTTTTACTATTTTTAAACGGTGAAAATCTTTAATGACTGGTCAATAACTGGTTTGGTACTAAAATTGTAAACTTTTAACGATATTTATCGAAAATGACGGTTATGCAATCCAAATGCGACTTGTGTTTTGGAAACTTGCAGCGAATATTGTTGAAGTGATTCGTGCTGGTGCGAAAGTTATCACGCAAAAGTAGCCCGAGTAATTTGAAATTCCGCTGATAATGACTTTAAAACTTACACGCGGAAATAACGTTGTGTTTCCGTGTTGCAATTAAAAAATAGACCTGGATTTCGCATCGCGACGTAGGCACGGTCAAACATCTCTGGATGTTCGTGAACTTCTGGAAAATACATATCTCGAGGTTAAAAGCGATTTCATGTTGATTCCCGACATTACTGGTGTCCTTCTAATTTGCCATCGATTGTCGAACTTGATGGTGCAAATTTTGCCATTTTGATTAATGGAATAGTTATGTTAGATGGGAAATAATTCAAAAATGTGGAAATTCGTCAATCGAGCGAATTTCGTTGTTTTATGAATGGCAGATTCTTAATGGTCGATGAATCAAGAGAGTTGGTTTAGCCTACGGATGATAGATAATATTCGAAAGGCCTATATTGACGTTGTAATACGAGATTTCATTCAGACACGATAATCATTATAGATTAGATATCAGAAAATGTAACCGGAAACCTGAAATAGACGCTTATCGTATTTTGATTCGATGGCTACGCGGCCAGAATTAAAACTCGATGTTATTCCGAATTAGCGTGTTATTTATCGTTAATGTGTCTTCAAAAAGGAGCATTTATTACGGAAATCATTCCAGCGTGAGTCATTGATGGTTCATTATGAGCGGATGTCGTATAATAGACCTTTTTCAACGTGGTTATGTGATGAAATGATGTTGAAACCGCGATGAGCACAGTTTAGGTGGAAGATGGTACATTTAGGATGGAAGAAGGTCGAAGAATCGGAATCAGCAATTCGAAGACTTAGATCCTTGACTTGGTAACCGAAAAATAATTGGAAATTGGAACTCCTTTGGAGACACTGCGTTTAGTGGAAATCGAAATTCTTCTGTTCAAATTAATCACCATCCAAAGAACCCATCGACAAATATGTCAACTCGAAATAAACACCATGGGGGACGTATGGAAGTTGAAAGAAATCTGAATTTGATTAAATCCAGCTGTGAGCCAACTTCGCACATTATGGCGCCACCACGTAGTCCAATTAAACCAGCCAGTGACCAACGATGATAACGTCAAGCTTGTATTTTTTTTTTGCGAAACGTAAACACGAGAAGATCGAATACGGAAACCGGTACAGACTTGGTCAACGTACTTGTCGGCGCGATCTTATGTAAATGGTCAAACGTTACTGGTATCGTGGTGCCAATGCAACACCGAAACACAATTGCGAAAATTTTCATTTTCATTCGACCATCAATTAACGATTAACCCTTGGTACTTTGTAGGTTGTGTCGAATTGCAAAATCCCACGCGCCTCTCGAGATTCCATTATTTTTGGTCTTCGCAGATCTATGCGCGCGCAGTTTTTATAGAAGAGAGAGAAAAAATCGTTTAACTGGTTTCAAAGACTTCTAATTACGTAGCGAACCTAATTTCTGGTACTAAACACTTATCAAGTATAAACAACCTTTTTTCTTCTTTTTTTTCCCCAACAGACGTTATGTTTATTATATAATGTCCTTTGATTTCCTATTACGCAAGAGTCAACGTAATCATAATCAATTTCAGATATTCCGGATGAGAAATGATAAGGAAATAGGTTGCATTCGGATCTATTCGCTTTTGCGCTGTTTAACGATCACCTTAGTAACCTAATTCGCGAACACGCGAGACAAAATTTGGTTCGGGTTGTTTGCAAGGAGGTCGTTAACATTGACGCGTGCCTCGCGGACGTACTCGGCCTGTGCGTCTCTTAATTAGTATCATTTTACGGCGAGACAATGCGAAAAATTACGATGTCCCGAGTAGATATCCTCGTAGGTTTGTTTTCCTTCCTGTATTTTCCCAGCGCACGTACCAAGAGTCCGAGATGCGAAAATTGATTCGGATGAGGTGTGCTTCCGTGTGGAAGAGATGCTGGAGGACGTCTTCTAAATAATTGCAGGTTTCGAGTGATAGATCGTTTTATTATTACGATTTCAATCGACCTTATAAACATTAAGCAATGAGGCCGACTTTGATGGCTTAATAAACGCGTAAAATTCACCGTGTTCGGTAATTCGAACATTTGCGGTGATCGATTTGCATAAGCCGAAAGCTATTGGAATTACGCCGTGTACTACGTGTCGAGAGTTTATTTATTCAAATTGCACGTATGTATCTAACGGCGATTTTAAAAAGCATTTACACATGTAGGTGGTGTATAAGTTCAAGGTGTCGATTCGTGTAGTGGGTTCTTTTCATATATAGGAAGTCTCGTCGTGGTATTTTCAACGGTCGGTATTTGAACTTGGAAATCGATTACCTGTGGATATCGCGAAAACGACATTGATGGGTTGGTCTGCACGGTTTCCTGTCGGTTTTCTTGTATTTCCGGCGAATATAGTAATTTGCACCTGGATTTGTTCCGCAATCGGGTTTCATCGGAATTTAATTGCGGATTCGTTATCAGCGTGTGTGATAATCTAATGAACGATATACACGACGATGTTTCATCATATTTTCACCCTACGTCTTGCCCATTACTTTATCATCCTCTTTATCTTTTGGGTTTTCCCATCCAAGTTATGTTGGGGTATTATAAGAACTCTGTTTTACTATTTTGAGCCTTATATTAGTGGCGTGGTGCAATCATAGGGTGCCGAAGAAGTTATGAAATTGTGGAGTTGAGTTAGTACGCGTGGTGGGGATGAAATGACTGATTGAGGAGATGGGGTAATACAAAAAATATAAATTCTTACTTATTCGGGAGAAATTCAAAATTTTCGAGCTCACAGACAATGCTGTGCCTTAAACAAAACGACTTCTAATTGAACTATTGTCATTGAGGAGGAAAAGCGGGGAAAGTGGGGAAGGCTGGGGAGGAATTGAGGAGGTTATTTAAAAAATTAAAACAAAATAAGTCACTTGTGTTGATTTTCAGCTTTTTGAAACTCAACTTTGAAATTTCCAGGTGACTGGTAAAATTTGTTTAACGGGATGGAGAAAGATGATGTGATATGAGATGGGGGGGAGGAAAGGGGGGGGGTCAAAATATAATGAAAAAACTCAGTAGAATACCGATGTAATGATTTTCCAAGTAAACTAAGATTTAATTCGAATTTCAAGATACAAGATAGTATTTGATTGCCGAAGTATCGATGAAGGAGTAAAGAGGTGATGATAGTGGGGGAGGGAAGGAGGGTATAGTGAAAAAGTGATAAAAAATAGTCATGTATATCGATTTCATGGGTTTCATTGTCGTTTCATTCAAATTCAAGTATAATTTCGAGTTTCAAGGCACAGTTTAGTTGAATTTTTTAGTATTTTCCAATGGTTGAAATTATTAACGACGATATGGGTTTTCGAGTGGTATATTTTGGACGTTTTTCAATATAACTTGTAATTATTTACCCAACGAAGGTAGATCGATAAGCTCGACGTGAATAATTTTACGATTTCGGTTTATTTCTTTGAATGTTCGGGCCTGTTGTTGTCATAGCTAAACTTCATTTGTTTGTTTTTCCGTTGTCACTCAAATGAGTGTAATTTTGAGCTTGTGACGTTAGTTTCGTAAATTTCGATGTCTGATGTTTTCGTATCTCCAATTCTGCATCAGCTTGGCCCAAAGAAAGATCACATTTTCAACGTCCTTCCTCGTGATTTCTTGAAAATCGAGTATTCGCTGTTTCCATCAAAAGGAGACTGGTTTCGAAGTACCTTAGTGCGGTACTTGTGGATAATTACCAAAAAAATACCCTTAATTAACGAATATCCGTCAAGAATAATGCATTCGAAGGTTGATGGAGGAAAATAACTGAGAAAAGGAGAACAAGAGGACGAACGAAAGGTGTTAACTTGTTTTAGAATAAATGGCTTATTGTGATTGAAAAAACCTGCTCCAGCACGTGGTTGTAAAAATTCAAGAACCGGATCCGATATTGGAGAAATATACCGATGATGTTATCCATTTTGAGAGGACTTTTGCTCATCGCACCAGTTACGAAGTACGAACTTCCGATAAGTTTTATTCTCGGACGAGATGGCTAATTGGATATGCGAATCGTTTTATTTACGTAAATTACCTTTTCTAAATCATTTCACTGGACAGAATTGTTTCATCTTCCGTGAACGATGAATTCTTCCTGTTTTCACGTGTTCTAATCAAATATATTGATATGTGGAGATGGACTTAGGCACGTTTTTACCGTATCATGTCGTAACCTGCGGCTCTTCCAATTGTCTGAATATTATTGTCATCTGTTGAGTAATAAGTAATCTCAAAAACAAAAAAAAAACACAAGTTGATTGCATATTATAATATAAAATGTTAATTCTCGTTATGTTCAAGTTTTAACATCGATCAAAGGAAATTCATATCTTTCGTCGATTTCGTAACTTTATTTTTGAACTTGTTTTATCAAAGTCAAACGACGAATCGACGATTGCATATTTTTTCATATCTGCTTGTTCGTTCGCGAGCTATCAATTATTCGCCGAGATAATGAAGTATTGCAGCTTTCAAAATGACGCGATTTT
The DNA here is from genome assembly GCA_003261595.1 of Maconellicoccus hirsutus. Taxonomy (NCBI): domain Eukaryota; kingdom Metazoa; phylum Arthropoda; class Insecta; order Hemiptera; family Pseudococcidae; genus Maconellicoccus; species Maconellicoccus hirsutus. The sequence continues at coordinate 11,985 of QBDW01002338.1, forward strand.
TCTTGCAATTTCAGCAGAGAAAAGTGCTCCCTCATTTTCATAATCAAATATACCGAATTAACGCACCGAGGAGGTTGTTAAATGCGTATTTTTGCATTTAAACCGCGATCGTGATCGTGCCAACAATTATAAATGTATTAACGTGATACCAAGGCTGAAGGTATTATTCGCTAATGTGTATTTTTATGCATGTTAACAGGTTAATATGTGTATTTTTAGGTCGTTTGCCCACAAAAATGCATTTTTACGTGCAATTTAATTTTCAAGACGATTAATTTACAAAGTTGTAATTGCGTTGAATTAAAATGGGCGGATTTTCAGTGGCGCAATGAATGACAGGGCGATTGGTATGCAAATTATGCGGTATTGTTTACTTTATTTTTTTTCATTCTTTCATGACTTGAAATTACGTTTTTTGCAAATTTTTACTCCTGCGTGTAAAATTAGTACTAATCAGTGGAAAAAGTTTCTTTGGAGCTTATTATAGATGTTTAAATGTTTTGTTCGAGTTATAAAAACGATTTTTATTTAAAAATTCCTTCATTCGAATAAATTCTCTGATCGTCATTGCAAGATGCCAAAGGTTATCGAAGTAATAACGCGAATAAACCGTAGGAAAGAAAAAACATTAGTGGAAAGTTATCTAAAAAATTAACACAAGTTTTCTCTTTGAAAAAAAAAGTACACGTGAAGTCCATCTTCACATGAAACTATTCGATAACGTTTCCTGTTGTCTAAAATGAAATATTTTTTCAGAGTATAGTGACGCGTTAATCGAAAATTTGGCTATTATCTTTAACTATTTAATTAAAATTGTAAATTATTGCGCTTATGTTGAAATTGCTATTTTTGAGGGGTACGAGGTCAACTTGAGAAGAAATGTTATGATCATTTTTTTGCTAAACTTTTGACCTCCATTTTTTTTTGTTTGAAAACAGAAAAATTTCGGTAAATTAAAAAATTTTATTTAAAATTTCGTCATGCTGATAAAATTATCTTCTCAGAAAATAACAATGAGGAATACTAGTTTGTGTTACTTTGAACCGTAATAGAATTTGCAGAATTTTTTTTGTTGAGTTGTTGATTTTTTATTTGAATAATTTTTTTCATTTTTTATTACCTAGATGATTTTAATTATATTGGAATTTTTTCAGTTTATTTTTTTTTTCTGAAATTAATATCTCTCGTATTTATTAGCTCCATTTCCTTTTCCGATTCTGTTAATACCTTTGAATTTTTTTTCTTCTCAATAACTTCGAAACATCTTCCGCTTCCGCGGATAGCGTCGAAGTCCAACTTGAAATTCTCCCTGCTTCCGGCAGATCTCGCAGAAATTCCAAAATAATGACCAGTAACCTTCCATTAACCTTATCCCTGTCACTTTCTCGTGTCTCAATGCCTTTTTGTTTCAAATAATTACAAAAATTCAATATTAACTGGTCTTGTTCGTGATGCTGAATGGTGCAACTACCTCTATGCACCATGAGGATTGGCGGAATTTGCTGGACAAGTTCGAGCTTCAGGGTGTATGATTCACTGTCTTGTTTTCCTCTGGTTTCGCTTTAACTTCCGAGTATTCAGATTATTCGTTTTTCGGCCATTTAATTTTAATGCAAAAGATGATTTGGTGCACTTGTCATCCCTTGGAGTTTCTGTTTGGAATTTTTTCTAGTTTTTCTTGAATTCTGATTTGTGCTTTGGTCAGTTGCGGTAACTTTGAAAAGTTTTTGTTCGATATTGGAAATTTCTTCCGGATCGAATAATCTTGTATGATTTAATTTCTTATTTTTCTTGGAAGTAGAGAAGTCCTAGAAAAATATCCTTAACTTTTTTTCTCACTCCAGGTAGAATATCTTGGAAAATCTCCCAAATTTTCTGACTGAACTCACATTTGTTAGTCCTTAGGTATCTCTCGAGTGGATTATCTTAGGTTTGACGCATCAGAAGGCTGTCAAGTGTGGGTAATCCTGAGATAAAAATACCACAAATAAGCCTACTGCGATGTTTTGTTAAAAAGGGAGAAAAAAATCGAAAAAAATTATTCCTAGTGTATTCAATTTCAATCTAATTTACGTAATTATGACAAAGACGACGAATTCCCGTCGAGCCATATTTAAATCTCGTTTCCTCGATGAATAGTTCTAATAACGCTGATTAATCCTCTCCCGCTGATCCAGGAATGGTTTCGCTTTTATAATTTTTTAATGGCGCGTTAATATGTGGCAAGAACAATGGTACGGTGCTTTATCTCGACAACGCATCCGTCGTGGTTATGCGTTCTCGGTATAATGAACCTGGTTATCACAAGTAACGTGCTTCCTTCACCATCTGAGAAAATTCCTGCGGCGATTTGTAAAATTATGCGGAATTCCAAAGACGCGTGCTCGCATATGTGAAATTCTCGACGTAGCGTAGACACTATGTTAGGAGATGGGTATTTTTAGGTAATCTACAACTACATGCGTTTGCAATATCGATTCAGTATTATCGGGAAGACTGGTTTATTGGCGGAGATGTGGCGTTTGCGGCGCCGCGAAGCGCGCTAGACACGTTAACTGACGTAATATTAACTGGGTCAAGACAGTGACATTGGTACTGTATACTACGGTTAAATTATAACCGGTTTTAAAAGCTGTGTTTTGCTGTGGCAGCTGCCGACGTTATGTAATTCGCACGCCCTCTCCCGGAGGTAAAGAGCAATGACTCGGGACTGGTTGAGCGACGCGCGGGAGAAGCGCGAGTGCGCTAAAAGGGTACGCGTGTTTTTGTAATCTTGTTTACTTCTGGGTGACCGGGTTTTTCGCGTAGCGCATTCTTCAAGTGAAAATGACTACGTGTTGGGTAAACGTTTTTCGCGTAGATAAGCCCTATGAGCCGGTTCGTGAGAGTGGTTGAGTAAGAAGTGAGTGGGAGTGGATGTAGTGATGGGGAGTTAGTTTTGGTATGAGATATGTAGATTTTTGGGGTACACGTGTACGTATTAGTAGAAATGAAGATTTTTGCAGGAAATAAGAATCATGAGATTTTGGGAACTGGTTCAAGCCTTCAAGCGGTTCTATGAAAGGATCGTATCTTGGGAGGGAATCTCTGAAGTAATTCGTTGAAAATTGTTTTTGGGAAATTGTAGCAATTTATTTTCATGAGAAGTCTTGTAAACTTGAGAAATGACGTCATAGATCCGATTTTGTTGAATTGATGACGTCATCATTTGAAAAATGTTCACAGCGGATGAAAAAGGGTGCTACTTGCAACCAAAGCGATTTTGTTGAAGAATGGTTCCACCGAGATTTTCATGCGGGTCGATACTTTTTGGGGAAACACTTCTAGTGAATTAAAAGAGAGGGGGGTATGTAGGAACCCTAATAAATGTGATCAATGATGACTCTATTTCTGATATGAATGTTCAAAAAAGTCTGTAAATGTTGCTTTTTCTCAGGAAAAAAGTTTGTTTTTAGGTCAAAGAACAATTTTTGTACATTTTACCAAAAACTCAACTTTACATGTGTAAAATAACATCGTGAGTCTGATTTTCTTATTAATTAATGACGTCATCGCTGTTCTAAAAAAATTTCTCGAAAGTGGGGAAATGGTGTAAAAGACAAATTTGTTTTACTCAGATTTTTAAACGATTGATGACGTCTCCTACACCAAAAACTTCTAAGGAACGATGAATCGAAGGGAAAACAAAATCATTTAATCAATTACGTCACACAAGTGAAAGAAAATTCACCCGAATAAAATTGGTTGGAAAATCTTGGAGAAAATTTTACTTCTATAATTTCATGTAGTTTGGTTAATAACGTCACCAGTTCAATTTCATCATGAATCGATGACGTCATGTCATTAATATTTGAAAGATGTCTGGAGGTTTGAATGCATTTTTTCGTCATAGCTGTCACATTTTTTTCGTGTCCATTAATTTTTTTTAGATTTTCCATCACTTCTTAAAACAATTTTGGTCATTTTTTCGGTATTTTAAAGAATTTTTTCAGGTTATTTTGCGATTATTTTTGATTAAATATTTTTCTTTTCTCGATTTTTATCATTTTATGCTGAACTTTTGGCAATGAATTCGGAGTCCTGCAATAATTTTTTGTAATTTTTTTCCCATTTTTAGCGGTGTTGTCATTTTTCTGTGCGTAAGTGACAAGAGAAACTTATCGTTAAACTGTAACTCTGTTTTGGGTGCTCGGGAGGTTTCGGACATTCACGCATACGTTCGTGAATTCAAACTTGGTATTTCTTTCCGATAAGCTCGATCCGCTCGTGAAATATTGGTTGTATGTATTCTTAAACCTCGACTTGATTTTTTTTTTTTTAATTAT
>QBDW01002339.1:0-18310 GCA_003261595.1 Maconellicoccus hirsutus
TTTTCCATGAACATGCCGAGAAAAGGTTTTCTCGCATTCTTCGCATTTAATAATTTTTTTATTTACCTAAAACTGACGGTAACATAGGTAAAATCACTGTTAACGAAGTACGCTTCGTGTAATACAGACGTACGCAACCGAAACCTCCCGAGCACCCAAAATGTCGTTACACTTTAACGTCAAGTTTAATTGTCGTGTGTATTATTAGCTTTTTTTTTGTTTCAAATAAATACTTAAACTGTACCAAACGGCGCGCATTTGTGAATTTTTGGGTTTTTGGTTTATAACGTTACAACGAATTATTGCATGGATTTTGTACGCAGAGCTGTGAGGTTATTTATGTTGGTAAATTAAGGTGGTATTTTACCGTATTTCATAGTAATTTACCAAGAAGCGTTCTTGGGTGTTTTGGAACTGCAGAAAGTTGAATTTATTAGGAAAAGAAAATCAAATCAAAAATTTATGACGGAATTGTGGCTTTGAAATTGGTAATTGAATGAAAGTGATTTGTGAAATGTAATGCCAATTGTGAAATAATAATTAAATATGCGTTATAATTCTAACCATAACCTAGTTAGTTTTTATTGTTTGCGAATTTCAATTGTTTTCGACGAAGTGAAATAAAAAAAACATTAAAACAAGCACGAATTTCGATTTTTTTTTCGATTTTTATAATATTTTTCAATCATGGGTACAGAACAGTTTTTCTAATCGAGACTCAAGACGTCAAGAGTCACGTTTATTACAGCTAGCAGATGAAATTTTACTCCAGAGCAGGTTAGAAGTTCGGAACTTGACGGTGAAACTAAAAATGGCGCATCAAGTTTCAATTAGTGAAGTATCGTAACCATAGGAATAAGAGTTGAACAATAATGTAACCAATACATTACTTAAAATGGATAAATTATCAAATGATACAATACACAGTATTAGAATTTTGTTCTATCCCTTGATTCAACGATTTCCTCGAATTGAGTTCTTTTTTTATGCTGCTCACTACCCGTTAATTTTTTCGGTGTATGGATTGAATAACAGATACTCGAGTACAGGGTACATTACGTAGTTATTACGTACACCATCGTACTACATTTGTAACTGCATTATTGTACTTGGTATGCGTAATAAATTTATTTCAACGATGGAACGATGCTGTTCTGTTGGTTATTTCGCTTTTAAAAGAATGATAATCTGTTCGAACGTGAACATTAAAATAAAACATACGAAATGATTTTTTTCTTGCCTCGCCTCGCCACGTCGTGTTATGGCCGTAGTGGTTGTTGTTGTTGTTGCTGTCGTTGTCGTCGTTGTCGCTGTCGTCGATGTTCTTCTTCTTGCTCATCGTCGTGCTGTGGAATTAAATGAAAAGATTTCGAACACCTGTCAACTTGTTCCCATTACGGTGATGGTTTTTTACTTTACAATGACTCGTTAATATGATTTAAAAGTGGAAAGCAAGTTAATAAATTTACCATTTTACGATGTAGATAAATACAAAGAAATAACTCGTTAAATGGACGAGTAATATATAGGTGGAAGTGCTGTTTTTCTTTTTATTTCCCCTCTTTTTTTTTCTCCTTCGAATGAGCTCGACGAATTGAATGGTGAAAACATTATCAAGTGGGTACGTTGGTACGTATTTTGGTGATGTGTGGCTAGGTGGCTACGAATCTGTGTGATTCGCATTGCGGAATATTGCGTTTTGAGATGAAAAGCGATGGTGAACTCTGAGCTGTTATTTTTCTATTTTAAAAGTGTAGTGATTGTAGTTTTCCGAATCAGCATTGAAAACGAATACGTTTGAATGATTTGAAATTTCTTTGGCCTTTGCAGTTGCACTTTGCAGCGTTCTGTGCAGTGTAGGGACTTAGAGAGGGGGGGCAAATTGCCCCGGACCCGCATTTTTTGAGAAAGCTGAATATAATTTTAAAATATGAACTAACTTGTGAATTATATTTACTTTATTTATGCTACGAAACTGTAGGAAGTTCTTGATGTGGTTATCTTGAATTGATCGATGAGTTTGCACAGAAAAAGGCTCGAAAAGGGCATTTTTAATGATTTGTACTTTTTAAGCTAGTTGTTTTGTAAATGTACAATTTTTTATACCAATAAATACCTTTTTTAAACCTAGTGGACTGATTGGGGAGGGGGATGAAAACATTTTTTATGGGGTCCTTAATGTTTTTACTCCAGGTCCTCGTTCGACTAAAAACAAACATTTTTTTCATGGTGAATAAAAGGAAATTTGACGTTTTGCATCGAGGAGGTGACGTTTTAGTCGTGTGAACGTAAACGTATCGAAGTCCGTAGCGGGCTAAGTTTGTGGTTTGTACGTTGTAATTGCACGTAGTAGTGCGACCGGCGGCGTAATCCGTGAAATTGTATTGACTGCTGGTATGTCGAGCATGTAGTATACGTAGCGATGTGTAGTTAATTTGCTGTAAACTTTTACGATCAATTTGAAATTTCCGTTTGTCAGCGATTTGTTTTTCTCACCGTGTTTCGTGAAGTTGACGTTTTTTGTTTATTAGCTTTCAATTCGAATGCACGATTGAAATGGACGAAGGCTCGTTGTGCGTATTCTTGGAACCTGTAATATCTAACGTACTGCTCTACTGTGGTACATAGACTACATAGTTCATACTTGGTGTAGGTGAGGTTTATATATCATCAGACTACTTACAGGTTACCAATAAGGCACTGAGACTAACTGATATCGAAATGGATCATACAACGTGTTACGTAATACATGCGACGAGTACACGTGCATTGGCGTGCTAACCGCTCACGTGTACGATTCGAAATCGAAGCATGCGCGAGTTGCTAAGTTGGTCTTAAATGAGCACGATTTATTCACCTGAGGTACGAACACCAGCTGCAGCAGCAGCAATTAAAGGTCGAAATTTGCTCATAGTGCTAGGTAGGAGGTAGGAATACCAAATATCCCGTATCAATATCAATATGGCGGCGGGCTTTGGGCTGCTTTAGTCTGTTGTAGTGACCTTTGTGATGCAGGTTACACGTAGAGGTACACGTATAGCTAAACAAGTATCGTAGGTAGGAGGTGCCACACTGCAGCAACAGGATGAGGATACGTTTCGTCTACGTAACGTAAGTCTGTATTTACGTAAGCCAAATACGTGAAATGCGCAAGCGCTCCAGCTTCGCGGAATATCAAAGTAATTGCAATGAAAAAGATATCGTGATTATTAACGATCGCGCGTAGACTTGGCAACGGTGCGACGCGGCTTCGGCGATCTCCAGCGATACGACGTCGACGACGCGACGAGTCGAAGAATTAGATTATTTTGAGTACGCAACGTACTTGTAGCTGTGGCGCGTTTCAAACCATCGAACTGCGTTTGTAATTGTGAATCGTAACGTATCGTCTACCGATCGATAATTACGTATGCGTAATAATACGGTGCCTCTAGTCCTCTACTAATGTACATGCAGTATTACTTATTGTATAAATATGTATATACATATTTATACTATATTACCTATTACACGCATATGAATTACGAGTATGTTTTGTACATGTACGTATGTAGTATGTACCCAACCTACATTGCTATGCCAGCGATATCCATACGTATATGCACAGTGGCGTAGTTAAGGGGGGTCCAGGGGCGTAGTTAAGGGAGGTCCAGGGCTTGAGGTCTTTGAAAATACTCATTTAAAAATTTTTAATGCAAATTTCAAATTATTTCAAATTATTTGAGTAACAAACAAGTCAAGTAAATTTTTCCATTTTTTGCATTCTTGTTCTATTCTTCAAAAAAAAAAGTTACAAAATTGTAAAGAAAAAAAATACCCCCCTCGCATCTGCCAGTGCAGGACCCCCCCCCCCTTGATAACTGCCTGGCTACGCCACTGTATATGTACAATGTACATAGGTAGTGATGTTCATTTTGATCTAGCGCTCTCCCCCATACTTGGTGAAGGGATGAAAAGAGAAAAAATCGGTAAAAAAGAACAAAAATTTGGACATCAGATTTGAACTCTACGCCCCCTTCCATACCAATTTTTGTTTTGAAATATTGATTTTCTTTTTAATTTTTCCTTCCCTCCACCGAAAATGGGGAAGGGGTTAGCTCAAAATGGGCGTAAACCCCTCCATACCAATTTTTGTTTTAAAATTTTGATTTTTTTTCATTCTTCCTCCTCTCCACCGAGAAGGAAGAGGGGGTTAGCTCAAAATAGACATCAGATTTGAATTCTACGCCCCCTTCCATACCCATTTTCGTTTTGAAATATTGATTTTTTTCATTTTTCCTTCCCTCCATCGAGGAGGGGGAGGGGAGTAAGCTCAAAATGGACATAAACCCCTCCATACCAATTTTTGTTTTAAAATTTTGATTTTTTTCATTCTTCCTCCTCTCGACCGAGGAGGGAGAGGGAGGTTAGCTCAAAATAGACATCAGATTTGAATTCTACGTCCCCTTCCATACCCATTTTCGTTTTGAAATATTGATTTTTTTCATTTTTCCTTCCCTCCATCGAGGAGGGGGAAGAGAGTTAGCTAAAAATGGACATAAACCCCTCTGTACCAATTCTTGTTTAAAAATTTTGATTTTTTTTCATTTTTCTTTGATTCGTCGAGTGGTCTGTGCCATGCGTGGTTTTAGTCACCAGGGTAGCTACAGTCGAAAAATTGAGATCGGAAAATTATGATAGCAGGACCACGTTACACTAACTTATGAAAAAATTTTAATTCGCGTTTTCGGTTCTCCCTTTCGCTTTACATTTCGGTCGATAGAACGTAACGTATCCACGTAAGTAGGCTATGTATTTATTAACCTTTGTGTGAAAAACTGGTGGGCTCTAACTATAAAAATAACCTAAAAATCGAAACTCTCACTAGCTCGTTTGTGTGTGAAAAATAAAAAAACACTTCTCATTATATTATCTACCGACCATTTTTACCTCGTTGCAAATTTAGTTTTTGCTCGGCGCCGACGCTTGCTAAGGTTAGATTTTGAGCGATGACAATGGAAGCTTCTTGATATGAAATTCGAAGTTAATTTTGGTGTAAAAATGAAAAATTTTCTCTCGATATTAAATGAACAAAATGATTTTTTATATAAAGAAACAATTAAACGATTAATCTTTGTGAAAGTGTGTTTTTTTTATAGCTCGCGACTTATTCGTAAGTTATCGCAGGAAAGTATGGTAATCGTTCGTACGTTTTATATGGGTAATTGGTAGCTAGACTAGCTAGCTAGTGGCTGGTTGACTACAGGTACAGGTAGTTAAGGTATAGACATACTAGTTGAGGCAGAGGATTGAGGAGTAAGGTACCTTTGACAAGTGGTGCCAACTTTATCTCACCTACGTATCTTGAGACGGAATTGTCGGATGTTTTTTTGTTGAGCCAAGTTATGTGTAATCCGACTAAATCGATGCGTCGTGTTGTCGCTACGAGAAGCCTATTCCGCAATTACGATGCGCTTACATTTCTTAAACTGTAAATGTATGTATGTACATATGTAACCACGTGCAAGTACATAGAATACACCTAAGTACCTATGACACCTGTGCGTGTACGTTATGTTGATGGTTATACGAGTGCGTACATTTTATATACTGCGTGGCTGCGTTGTTACTCGTGAGCGTGTACTGTACCTGTATAACAAAAGCATAATGAAAAGAACTGCTTTGGAATGAGTTTCAGAAGAGAGAAGGGTTAACGAGGGGTTACTTTGGGAAGTAACCTTGACTGTGTATGCTACATATGTACGTACAGTATATACCGTAGATGTACTCGACTACAGACTCACGTACCTATACAAATACACATAGGTACAGGACAGGTACACGGACACACTACACAACACATGCGCATGCACAGAATCCGGTTTTATCGTTCTATCGCCCCCTCCACCACCGCCATTCATCTCGTATGATACGTCGAAAAACATTATTAAAAACTGTGATCACGTTGCGTTGTGTGCAAGTTGTTACATTGTACTTGTATGCGTGTATGCAGTTGATTAGCTACTAGCATAGGTTGGGTACAATGTAATGTACTATGTATGTACGAGTAATATATATGCATATACTAGCTTCGCTAGTCAACCCCCCTCGCACTGCTCCGCAATGCGCGCTATCTATGCAACTACCACTGTTTTTTTCGGTTCGTAGTTGTAACTTTCGTCTTCTCGGCCTTTTGCCTGAGATCTAAATCAAAAGCTTATGGCAGTTGGGGTAAATTAAAGTTATTACGGAAAGGCGAATGACAGCTAAGTTGCTGTAAATGTCATTTGATAACACAATCTTGATAAATTGTAATAATTGCTGTAAGTTCGTAGTATTTGCGGTAATTCACCGTCAATTTTTGTAATATACCTGTAATTTAATTTATGTAATTTACTGGTAATTTATGGTAATTTACGGTAACTAATGGTAATCTACCGATAATTTATGGTAATTTACGCTAATTTACCGATAATTTTTAGTAATTTACCGTCAGTTTTTAAAATTTACCAGTAATTTAATTTATGTAATTCTCTGGTAATTTATGGTAATTTACGGCAACTAATGGTAATTTACCGATAATTTATGGTAATTTACTGTCAATTTTTGTAATTTACCTGTAATTTAATTTATGTGATTCACTGGTAATTTATGGCAATTTACGGTAACTAAGGGTAATTTACCGTCAATTTTTGTAATTTACTGGTAATTTATGGTGATTTACGGCAACTAATGGTAATTTACAATAATTTATGGTAAATTACGGTAATTTACCGTCAATTCTTGTAATTTACCAGTAATTTAATTATGTAATTTACCGGTAATTTACAATGATTTAACTATAATTTGCGGTAATTCACCGTCGTTTTATGTATTTTCCTATTAATTTACGGTAATTTACTGTTGATTTACGGTCAGTAATCAATGATAATTTACCATAATTTTGCGGTTTTTCGGTAACTTTCTATCAACTTTTCGTATTTACAATAATAACCGGTAATTTACTAGTATGTTCAAAATTTGACGAAATTCGGTACGCCAGTTCTGGCGTGATGAGGTATCAAAGAAAACGGCTACCATTTTATATACACTATATAAAAGATGTAGATGTGTGTGCACCGTTCGCGTAGTAGGTCTACGTATAGTGCAGTGGTACAAGCAGTGGCGCAACAACTAGGGGATACAGGGGTACATTGTACCCCTCTCCCTCCATTTTTACTAATGTTATTAAAATTTCTTCAAGTTTCGTCGAAAGAAATGTTTACCGAGTGAAAACATTTGTTAAATTTTAGGTTACAAATTTATTATTGTACCAAAATAAAGTTGCTTTTTTCTTCTTTTTTTCGTTTTTTTACCCGTTATGAAAATCTGTACCCCCCCCTCGCAAAATTCGGTTGTGCGCCACTGGGTACAAGTTACAAAACAATTACGGATAAGGTAGCTTAGGTAGCTACTAGCTACGTAGAATAATTTCAGACACAACAAAGCTTGGGAACACTTTCCATTTATAAATCTGTTGGTACTTTTCGAATATTTGACGAATTTATATAAGCACGGTATGTGACGTTGCTGCACTGCTGGAATGTTGCTGTTTCGAGTATTATCAAAACCGGTGTTTGAATTTGGAATGGTGTATTGAAACGAAATACTGTAAGTTACGAATTATTAAAAATGTTGTGAAAATGGCGCTCGGAATTAATAGCTTTATACGAAAAATGTTCATATAAACGAGGTCACACAATGTATATAAACCATGTTGAAGGTAGAAATGATAAGAACTTGTTCGTATTCGTTGAAAACTTTTTTTTTTGGAGTAAACGCGGTCGGCAGTTGATGAAATGACGATAGAGTAGCATACTCGTATGTGTAACGAGAGAAATTCACGCATCCAAAGATTTTTGGCCAATTTTGGGCCAATGGGAAACGCGTTATATACGTAATTCGCACCAATCGAAACGCGCCTTAAACTCACCAACCCGGTTTCACTAACTGTATTCATGTATTGTTACACGAGTATTATGAAATCGACATACAACAAGCGCACAATGTAAAAACGTTAAAACTCAGAGCCGGCTATTCGACAAGCCCTAACAAATACCCAAACACAATTAAAATCCTATCCAAGGCGAAAGGACCACCAAGGCCAATAACTCCGCAGGAGGGATTGCACCCACGTATACGCGCACCCCACCGTACTTCTCGATCGCTCGTTGGCCCTGGCAGGACATCAGCCCGTTTGGTCATCCCCAAGACTGACTTGACGCAGGGGGTGGCCAATGGCTGTGACAGCCTATCGATCGCTACTTCCTACTCCCAACTCCCTACACCCCACTCACGTCCCTTTGTTGAAAAACCCACCGTGATAGTACAATGTACAAGTGTTTGTCGCGCGAAGTTCTTTCAGCGATACTAACCCATCTTCCGGGAAATTTTCGTGCAATGATTTACATTAGTGGAGGTGAATGAACGTTTGTAATTAGAAAAATAGGGGAGGAGGAGTGAGTGAGACGAAGTAGACGTAGATGTTTATTTTATACGTACATTGTTGCGTTATTTCTGCTGTACCCTGCTAAGCAGCTGGCAGTACGCAGTACCTCCTACCCTACTGGAGGGTTTGCCCTTGGCTCTCGTGCTCGGGAATGTTCGGACGAACACTATGGGTGGGCGGCCGTTCATTCTTAACTTCCCCTATTGGTTTAAACCCGTATTGCCAAGTTAACTATAGTTTAAATTACTCGATTATTGTCCTTTCAAAAATTTTAATTTAATCTCTTTCTATTTTTTTATCACTGAATAAATGTGAATCTAAAAATTTCTTTTTTTCACCATTGCCTGTAAATAATAATTTAAAATAAACGTTGCCTCGTCGGTAGTATCCGGAATAAGTGTCTCCTCCCCCTAAAAAAAACCTACCCTGCCCTACTCATAGAAGATGCAAGGATCCAGCTAAAAATTTGTAGTCCAGCTTAAGATGACGTACAATGTGCTCAGCATTGAGCTGTTCGCCGACAAAATACTGATCGTATTTGCATGTGTATGGCTGTATGCGTAGACTGTAATAGAGTATACGTCGTATACACGTATTACGTTTACGTATGTAAATGTACACATCTACAATAATCGATATAAATATAATTTTATATACGAGTATGTACGATATACTCGTAGGTATGTATATGTGAAATAATACCAATCTGCGCAATGATAGATGTGCGTACTTGTATTGTTGTACCGTTTGTTTAATATACTGGACATGGTATGGTTATGGTACAATCTATTAGCGTAGCTGCAGCCTGCAGGCTAAACTTTTTAATAACAACGTGAAACAGGTCTTGGGAAAATGAAAACATGACCATTATTTATCGAGATTTTTTTCACTTTTTATCAGAATTAATAAGGTATTTAACGAAGAATTGTAGCAGGCTGGGATCTCGTTGCGGCGTTACATTTTAGGAGTTATTCGGAGATGGTTTCCATTTTGAAGGGGGTGTGTAGGGGCGAGGGCGGGTGTGTGTGCTAATGGGAGTACGAGTATTTAATGTACATAAGCGTATACATGGTAGTCTAGGCGAATTATGAATTATGATTGGGGGAGGGGGTAAAATTTCCGGAAAGCCATTGTTTTAAAGTGTTGCTGGGGTCCTCTTTGTATAAAAAGCATAAGTCAACTGCTCCAACCCCGGTGCATTGTCTTCAGGGGGTCGAGCATGTCCATAATTTCAGTTTTTCGACAGCATGTAAGAAAAAATAGCTCGAACAAGAAATGATCTATGTAAAATTTCCTACAAAATGATACCAAACATGACCCCTTTTCGTTGAATTTGATCCCTTTTAATGGGGTTCGAAAAAATGTAAATTTTTAAAAAACGCAATTTAGCAAAATAAATGAATTTTTGTTTCATTTATGCGTGAGTTTGTGTGGTGCGCTTCAATTATAGTTCGTATCACGCATTCGTAAATTTGTAATTGACCTCATCCCCTCCCCCTTTTGCTTCACTTTCTTGTAGTCTAAGTGGTGAACCCCGAAATACGTCGAACCACTTGATTTTATGAATAAGACATCACGAGTGGTTTTTACTTTGGTATAAGACCGTTAGAAAATTTCTGACAAGAGTAGGCAAAAAAACCTCCCGTAGAGGGAGGAGGAGACCCTTTGAAAAGCACACCCCCATTTTAGAGCTTTGAGTTATGAAAGTGATTTAGTTGTCGTTTCCATATAATTCGACTTTCCTGAACACGAATTCATTGTTAGTTTTCTCGCGGAAAGTGTAGAATTTGCGCAATCGTTACATTTGGTTAACTAATGCTAGATGGTGCTGCTAGCCGAATTTGCAATCGAAAAGTAAAACGGGGGTAATGATCATGACACCCGGTATATGTAGCTTATCTACTAGTAATTCTTACCTGTATTTCTTTACGTGCTACTTGCAATCACTTCTTATGCTACGTTGCATAGTAGAAGTAGGTACGTTTAGTCTACTTGGTGCGACGCGACGGCGCATTGACGATTCAAACGCGAAGGCCAAGTGGATTGTATGTACGTAGTTATGAAAATGATATTTGATTTAGTAATTTAATTGATTACTGAAACGCGTATAGTAATGAAGCGATGGCCGCCAACGACGACTACGTGGATCGGGATAATGGGTAATCAGTTTTTACGTTCGTATTTGACGTTACTGGTTGGCTTAGAAATTAGGTATTTCAATGGAACGGTGGATAGGTGGGGATGTAAGTAGGAAGTATTGGTAAGCAAGTACCAAGTACACTATGTAGCATGTAACCTCCCAACTACGAGTACCTGCGGTACTTGGCTACTTACTCCTGCTACTCAGTTGTACCTAGCTAACTAATCTGTTAGATTGGACTTCGGCCCTCGTACCTGGTGTTGTTGGATCCTTGATGGGTGGTAGTCGATTGAGCACGGAGCACATGGTGCCGACATGATGTACACATAATGATACGTATATGTAGTTCTGTCGAACGCAACAGATGTGCTGTTTGCAATTCGTTTTCTCTCCTTTGTGCGGCTAGGTTAGTAGGTCTAGGTAGTAGGTGCTTTCTTGGTGAATAAAATTCTAGCTCATCGGTGGAAGAGGAAGGAGGAAAGAACCGCGGTACTTCTGTACTTGTACCTACCTACCTACCTACCTACTTACCTATCTAAGTAGTAAGCGTCTCTACAGTATTCTCTACCTACTATCGGTGTTTGTAATAATGTACTTATTTGTAAATTTTTCATTTTCCTATTCTTTTTTTTATTACGAGTATTACGAGTATTTGCTTTGTGCTGTTTTTTTTCCTCGTAATAATGTAACAATGTAATAATTGATGAGAGACACAAAGTTGAAAAAAAAGAGAAGAAAGGGAGAGAGAAAGAGAAAAACGTCGGCTCGTCTTACACCGCTGCGCCACCGCGTCACTCTTCCAACTTCATAACTAACTTATAAATATGCTAATTTCGTCCTTGTTTTAAAACAAACAGCTAGTTTATAATACAGCAAGTTTCTCTCTTGTATTATTATCATTAATATTATTATAATGCATGGAAATGTAGAGTTTTCATTTATATATTAATGTTATCGTGAAGTTACGCGGTGCGAGGAGGAAATAGGCGGGTCGGCAGAATATTTCACAAATGAACGAGAGAAAGCAAAGTTTTGTAAAACATGCATTCCTAATTGAAAAACTTTATCGTGTTAGAATATTGTTTTCGTGTACAGAAAGTGTGTAAACGTTTGATGAAACATCGACGCCCGTCGTTTCATATTTCATACTACGACCTATACGAATACCTAATACCTATATACCTAACGTACTACCTACTTAGGTATAGCTACCTACTTATACGTGGACTTACCTACAGCAGTATGCCACGTAGTAAATGAACATAATGTACATAAAATATACTCGCATATTTACTTGCCTATTTACGTGCACTTACTCGCTCCCTCCTTCTCGCGCATTCACTCAGTCGCTGTTTTAATGCATTCGAATGAAAATAATCATCTTGCGTTAAAATGCGAATCATATGAATTTATGTATATTATAATTACCATTACGTACGCCATGTCATACGTAATTATTACGTACCTCTGCCTATATCGATACTGAACAGTTTTTTTTTGTTTTTCTGTGTTGCAGGTGAGTGTGGAATTTTTGATGAATATGTTCGAGTTATCGAATTGAAGAAAACATCGTTATGGGTAAATTTTGGATGAAAGTTTCATCGTTTTACGCGAGCGATTCAAAGGCCAGTTATTTCATATGGACCGATAAACTCTGTAGTTTTAGTTCACCAGAGTGACGCCATCAGCGCTACTATTTTTATGAATAAAATATATTTGGCTGTTAGCTACCAACTCACAAAGTATCGATATTACAAATAAATATTCGAAGCTATTTTATAAATACTTATCTAGAAATTGCTTCGGCATCGATATATCCACAACAGTGCTTCATTACATACGTATTGAGCAAGGTAAAATTTTTATCAGATTATTAGAATTGAAATTAAAACAAAACAGCATAACAAAAGCATTCAAATTTTAAATTTCATCAACGTAGAAAAACAAGCAAATTAGCAATGACGTCATAAGCACAAGCAAAACATGGAAATATGCAACCCGCAACCTCAGGCTGTCCTGTACTTAAACGCTGCTCATTTTCTTCATCTTAGAAAATGATTTTATTTTCAGTGTTGCAGAGCAGAAGGTAAGGACGAGTCACATTTTGGGAAAATGAAAATAAACAAACCAAAAAAAAAAGGAAACATGCGACAGTGGCGCTAATTGACTGCAGTGTCATGCTGGGCAAATTAATTTAACATCGCAGAACAAAAATGTACTATTGAGATGCATATCTATTTCAAACGTAGTTTATTAATTTATTATATAATCTTTGGTTTATTTTGCACCAAAAGCTACATTACTTCACGTTTTTGGCAACTTTTTCAATGTCGCCTCGTGTATTGTAATTACATGTACAATTGCACTTCGTTCTGTACAAGTCGATTTGGGAAATGTGATACGAGTACATGATACATTCTGTCGTTTACTGGCGCTGAGCTATTTGCTTAATCGAACGAGTTCGCTGGTACGGATTTGTGGGTAAAAATACGATAAACTGGTAAACTGGTTTAATGAGGTTATTGCGAAATATGATGTATGCATACGAACCAGTAAATATAAAGAGTGAACTGCAGAACGTACCTTGATGCTCGCAGTACCCTACCCACATGTAAATACAATAATATAAAAACATACATACTAATGTTAGCAATTGGGTAATGCGTTGTTGTCGACGTACGGTGCGCAGATGCAGCTCTGCAACTTTCCATCGTGCCACGACGGCACACCGCGACGATCGTGGCCCGGCCTGGTCCGGCTTGTCGCGTGCGTCGACGGACCAAATACCTCGTATCTTGTAGGTAGCTAGGTACGTGTAGAGGTATCGCGTCCCAGGGTCTGATTGATCTTGGGCCCAATTCATAGCAAATTTTTGTTTTTAATTGCAAATTGGTTACATGTGTTTACCATGGAATGTACTGTGTCTAGTCGGCCCCTCATATTTGTAGATATAATTTTGGAAGAGTTATTGATAGTTTATTTTACACATTTATAATAATTAAAACAATAAAATTGAATATTTTGCCGAAATTACTCGTACTTTGATAAGTTTATAGGTAACTAGCTAACGTGATCGAATCTTCAAATCAAATCAATTATTAAAAATTTGATACTTTTGGATTTCAAGCATGTATCTTTCGTCTTTTAAAATCAATTTTTACTTAACTGAAAATGATTTAATGTACCAATAAGCATGACGCAGTTCAGTTCTTGCTCTTGGCTCTATAAATTATATTAAAATGAAACTTAATAAAAATTCATTTTTTTATTTGTTATCAATCGCAACAATTACCCTCATCAAATACACCGAGAATTGTGTAATGAACTACATTTAAAATAGATAGGCATCTCAATAGTAAATTTTTATGCTGTGTTTTTTTTTATCTGTGACGTAGATTAATTTGCAAACATGACGCTGCAGCGCCACAGTCGCATGTTTTGTTCTATTAATAGAGCTGAGATTTTTATGCCATAAAAATCGGACTTTATGCGCATAAAATATGTCAATAGGAGTTTAAAATATGTCAAAAAAAAGCTTATGAATCCATAGACATATGGGTATCAAAATACAGGATTTTTATAGGAGAATTAAAAAATAACAAACTTATAAATGAAATTGTATTTTTATTTTATGAAAAGAGGAAACTTCGCCATCAAGTGGAAATTTTTTTTAAATTACATGTTTTTTTCGTGACAAATGAATTTTTAATTTTTATTGATAAACATTTTCTTTATTTTTATTTTTTTTCATTGGAAAAAATAAATTTTGAAGGATTTTGCAAAATATGTTTCAAAAAATGCAATAACGTGTAAGATATGTCAAAATATGCCGAAAAATGATCAAAAATAATAGAAATATGTCAATTTATGCTTTTTGGGTAAAATATGTAAAAATGTGTTCAGATATATAGGGCTCATTTTACTCGGAATTTTATGATTCGCAAAGATATTATTGATATGCCTAAAAAAAATCCACGGAAAAAAATGTGTAAATATGCAAAAATCTCAGCCCTATTTATTAATTTTCTTTTTCCCAAGACGTGACCTGTCCCGAACAAAGATTATATAATAAACTACGTTTAAAATAGATGGGCATCTCAATAGTAAATTTTTGTGCTGTATTTTTTTTTATTTGTGACGTTAAATTAATTGGCCAGCGTGACACTGCAGTTAATTAGCGCCACTGTCGCATGTTTTCTTTTTTTTTTGGTTTGTTTATTTTTATTTTCCCAAAATGTGACTCGTCCTTACCTTCTGCTCTGCAACACTGAAAATAAAGTCATTTTCTAAGATGAAGAAAATGGAGATGGTTGCTAACAGCCAAATATATTTTACTAATGAAAATTAATTATTGTGTAGTGGCGCTAATGGTGTCATGTTTGTGAACTAAAACTGAAGCATTCGTTGGTTCTAGTTAAATGATTTTTTCCTACTTGAACTTCTTTGACTATACATAATATGAACCGAGCTACCTGTGCATTTTTGCCGGTGAGACATCAATAAGAACCCTAACCGAAAAACGCTTCTGATTGGTTAATTATGCGCATTATCGCGTATTATGCGCATGTTTCAAAGGAATCATTTCTACTTAAATATGAACTTTGTTCGTGCGTTTCCAAATTTTACAAATGTGGTAACGTGCGAACAAACCTATGGCAAAAATGATTCTTTTAACAACGTCAATGCCTATTGGTTTATATTATCGTGGTAAATCATCCAAGCTTGATGAAACACAAATACTGTACCGTATTACGTGTATGTAGTGTACCTTGTACATGTACATATACCACATACAATTACGTATCAAATACGTGTACGAGTAAGCTGAAAAAACAGAATATTTTTAGAGCGAAATTCGAACACGAAGCTGTATCACGCAAACGCAAAGGCCGCGGACTACGTACGAGTGCTACGATATACGAGTAGGTATCTCATTTCGAGGAAAATTAACGAAAACCCTAACATCAAAGTTACTCGGTGCTGCGCAGAAATTTATAAATTATAAAAGCTTTTTGATAAACGTATTTAATGTAAACAACTAATTCGACGTGCTTTCAATTTGTTGTTTGATCTTATTCTCGTGCTTCGTTTGGTGCGGTACCGCCGCCGATGTTCTTAATGCGAAAATATTAATCAAAACTTGAACGCGAAATTCTGGAAATCTTATTCTAATTTTGTATACGTTTTGAAAACGAGCGAAATTTTATTTTTATATTAAAAGACGGCTGCCTTTTATCGTCAAATTACGAGAGAACGCCAGCGGAGTACGGACGTGCGACCGTCGTCGTGTCGCTTTTCTCGAATTTGAAAATGTTATAGAGTATAGATATTTCATGAAAACAAAATCATCCCGACTCGACCGACCGCGCGGTTTTAATTAAAATGAAAACTCGGTTATTCGTGCCTGGAAATTTACAAATGTATTTTGATTTGACAAGAGTTGCTTTTTCGTACTCGTACGTTTGGTTTGCGTGTTAGAAAGAGATTCGTACTTGGTGTACATAGACATCAGATAAATGTGCTCGTATGGATATTGTGAATTTTTTCTTACTTGAACTTGGCGCATGTGGTCGCAAATGAGCATTTCAGTTTTTAAAGCGAATTTCTTGTTAGAGTATTGCAAACGACTCTCAGCATTCGAACACAGTTGGCGGCAAATAAAAATAAATTCCCCCCGCGCGTTTATTTTGCGCCACATATGTTATGCAATACATGTTTTGTAGTACCTATAAGAGCTTTTTTTTTTTTCGTTTCTTTATTTCTTTATTTCTTTTTCATCATTATTTTTTTGCCCCATTCTCGCGATGAAAAAATAAAGAATCCGTCAATCAATCAATCACGTTGTCATAATATATTTGTTTCGTGTATAAAAGCGTAGCGTAGATTGGTTGTACAGGGCGCTTTGTAAATGCCATTTTAATATCCATTTTTATCGTGTATGTCGAATATAGTCGAGCTGTCCGCGTCGCGTCCCGTCCATACGACGATGTAATCGATTATCGTAATTATACGAATTTAAATCGCCGTATCCGCCTACCAGCATCGTATATTAAATAATACGCGATTAAATGTTTTAAAAATAATATTAAAGGCTGTCGTTGCTGGCCCCCTTCGCATCAACAATAACGTTCGCCGACGGGTCGCTATTGATCGCGTAATTAGAAGGTGCTATTGCGATAAAATAAAATCAAACGAGTTGAACAGAATGAGAGGAAGCGTATGTATTATTGACTATTGTCTACTTGACTAGTGTAGTTAACTAGTTACTTCTTACTGAAGTTGCAGAGCTCTACGAAAACCATGTGCGTTATTGTTGTACATATTTTTATGTGGAATTAATGAGATTGAAGAATATATTTAAATAATTCTCGCTTTATTTGAGTACGTTGTTGTTGTTTTTTTACCGTATTCTCGGATCGTAGCGACCGGGCTGTAATCGAAGTGAAAACTGAAGGGTTGGTAAAAGTTGTACTATCGTATTGTGCTCGTTTTTCTTCGTTTTTCGTAGATATTTTAACTCGATTTGAGGGGTAGTTGAAAATTATGGTTGCGAATATTCACATTTGAGGGAGAAAAAAAATCCCGAAATAGGTAAAATACCGTAGTGTAGGTGTAGGTATGTTTGCATATTGGTAGGTTAGGTACCTTTACCCATTATTACGTACATGTCGTTTTATGTTATGTACTTGTGCATTACGTGTATTGAATACACAACGTACGTACACATGCACGTGTAGAAATGGTACGCAACGCAACAAGCTACACGTGTAATACAGTTTATGTACATGTGTATGCGCATGCGCATGCTGCGTGTGGCTTCGGCGCGGCGAATAAATCAGGAATGTTTGCGTAGACGTAGATAGAGATTTTTAGTTAGAAAGTAGGTTACCTTTTTCAGTCGAATATCGTACACAGTAATCTAGTCTGGCTTGTGAAAATTCATTGTTACGTATTCGTACTGTACGCAGACGTAGTATGTATGAGGTACAAGTACATAGACATTCGTTGATAATTTTATGGTACCGTGCAATCTTTCGACGGAATCTTTCGTATTGTATCTACATACATACTAAAACTATCTTTAGGTACATCCAGTGGCGTAGCCAGGATTTTGGCAAGGGAGGGGGGCAAAACGAGTCCAGGTAGTCAAAATTTTTTTTAATTAGTGGAAAACCAGAAATTGCAAATGATTTATTTATCTATTCCTTTAATTTATAAACAAACTACGATACGTCGAAACAAACAATAAAAGGCCATGGGGGGGGGGCAATTGCCCCCTTTGCCCCCCCTGGCTACGCCACTGGGTACATCTACATATACATCTAGACTTACTATCCAGTTACAGGTGTGATGCGATTTTATGAAACCGAAAACATGAACGGGTAGGCAAGGAACTGACGAACTTGGATCACCCCGTGTAAGCCCCCCCCCTTTTTTTCATACATAGCGCTGTACAGCCTGTCCGGTTGATCTTAGTACCCCTCAGCGCAAAAATCCCATCAACGTAGCTGACGCGTAAAAAGTGGCGACACTTAAACAGGTTACCAACAACGTAAATAGGGACGTCAGTGCGTGCAAATTATAGCACAACAAAAATGTCGAAAAAAGTAAATTATCGATTATTAATGATTATTGATTATTTTTCGTTTTTAAATTATTAATATCAACTTAAATTCTTTATTTTATTAAAATATCAATTTATA
>QBDW01002340.1:0-12579 GCA_003261595.1 Maconellicoccus hirsutus
CGTAGCCAAGGTCTTTTAGCGAAGGGTTGAAAAAAAATTGAATTTTAGTCGAGGAAAAAAAAGAGACGACTTTTGCGTGATTAACAAAGAGTAGTATCAAATTGAAAAATCAAAAAATTACATTTGCTTTATATGTATTATATGTATTAGCGCAATTTATTAAAGTACTTGAATTTTATTGGTTTTTGTAGCGAAGTGCGTAAACGTCGCAAAAATGGCTCTTAGTGTAGTCATTTCGGGCAAAGTTATGCTCGTTCATTAGACAAATTCGAAATCGACGATTTATTCAAAAAATTGATCTTGTAAACGTAAGTAACGAAATTCAGCGATAAAAATGCGTGATAGAAAGTGCACGATAATGAAAATGTGCGATGAGAAATATGTGATAAAATCATACAATAACAAAAAAGTGTGCGATAATAATAAAAGTGTGTGATAGGTGTACGATAAAAGTACAAAAAGTTTGCGATTGCGATAAAATTAAGCAATAATAAAAGTTTTTGATGGAAATACTGATAGAAGTACGCGAAAAAAATTGAGAAATCGCTATTGTATGTGCGATAAAATTGTGTGATAACAGAAGTTTGTGATGAAAATGTGCGATAATTTATGAAATGAGAAGTTTGGATTACAATAAAATTGAGCAATAATAAAAGTTTTCGATGGAAATACTGATAGAAGTATGCGATAAAAAGTGAGGGATAGCGATATGATTGTATGATGAAATTGTGTGATAGTAAAAGTTTGCGATGAAAGCGTGTGATAACGGAAGTTTGTGATGAAAATGTGCGATAAAATTGTGTGATAATAAAAGTTTGCGATGAAAGTGTGTGATAAAATTGTGTGACAACGAACGGAAGTTTGTGATGAAAATGTGCGATAATTTATGAAATAAGAAGTTGGCGTTAAAATTATGCGATAATAAAAGTTTGCGATGAAAGTGTGCGATAAAATTGTGTGATAATGGAAGTTTGTGATGAAATTGTGCGATAATTCATGAAATGAGAAGTTTGCGATAATAAAAGTTAGCAGTAAAAGAGCGCGATAAAAGTGTGTGATAAAAAGTGCACAAAGAAAATGCGCGATAAAAGTACAAAATATTACCACAAATTGCCAAAAAAAAAAAGTAAAAATTTTAGAAAATATAGGAACATTGTTGAAAAAAATATTCCTCGTTTAATTTTTAAACATTTTTGCAATTAAATTTGAGGAGATATAAAAAAATATCTTGAACAAATGCTCCTCATTTCATTTCCAACCACTTTTATGATGAAAATTTGTTCTTAAAATTGCCTCAGCGCTCTTAAAAAAATTACAATTGAAAAATTCTTCGATAAAAACGATAAAATGAAATAATAATCAAATTTGAAGAGATGCAAAAAAATACTCAGAACAAAAAATGTTGTTTGCTTCATTTGCAACAACATTGATATGAAAAGTTTTCCTAAAAAGTTATCCTAAGGTTCATTAAAAATCTCAAATTTCAAAATTTTTTCACAACATTGACGATAAAATGATTAAAATTATGGAAAAAATTTCAAGAAACAAAATGTTCCCATTAAAAATTTGTAAAAATTTACGAACTGAATGAAAACCATGAAAGCAGAAAATCTGACGATGAAAATTTCCGCCCTTAAATTGTTACATCGCAATTACAACGTTGCCAGATTAACTGACGCAATGTAGAACACAATACGATTGGCCAAAAACACAAGCAAAAAAACACAATTCGAGGTACCAACCCCCTTTATACAAATTATACATTTTCGATTTCGAACTATTAATGTGTTCGTTTAGTTCCGAGGGCGTGTTTTTGCGAACACAACAAACACAGCGTGAAATACTTCACATGCGACAAAATTCGCCCGCCGAAGTTGCAGGTCCGCGGGTAACGTAGGATTTCGCGAGTCGATTCGTCTTGTTTAACACCTCGTGAACGTACGAGGTGCGTGAGCCTATAGGAAAATCCATTTTCGACGATGTAGGTATACGAAGTACTACGTCGGAGAATCGGACGAGGCGAAAGCCTCGCGAATCGGTTGAAATTGCATATGTATAAATTTCAATTGATTTTCGCTGGCGAATTTTCGGGGTCGAGAACGAAAGTATCGGTTGCCAAAATATATACCGAGGGCGTATCGCGTTATAATTAAAAGCCCCGAACGAGGTGTAAATTAGAAGCGGTAACGCGTGTCCGAACCAAATAAGTAAATAATAACGGTTACGAAATGGCGAGGGCGAATGGAAAAAAGAAGAAAAATGCCTATTTCTAGTGGATAATGATATAGTTACACGGCGAAACGAGGAGCGAGTGTCTTAAGAAAAAGAACAGCAAGAACCATCACTCGGGGGCGAATGGGAAGAGAAGTTACGGTAACGGCATTTAACGGTAAGGTAATCCTTTTTTCCCGAAAAAAAAAAAGGTCGGCTGCTCTGGCTTTTAATGCACGTGTCTTACGAAGAACGATCTAATGACGTCACCATTCCGAATACAGCAGATTCCGTTTCCATGGTGACCACTGCAGATGACGTCATTACACATTTATGGTGGCACACCCATGGGCCGTGACACACATTCCCGCAAAAGATGCACACTAACACAAGCCAACTATTACGCTTTTTCCCAAAGTTTATTAAGTATAAAATATTTGTGTATACGTGTATTCGTAGTACGCGGCGTACGCGTGTGATAGTGCGTACCGGAGAATAATGGACGGGACAGTGGCGGCTGCTCGGCATTATCAAGCCAGAGCCCGCCCGATAAAGAAATTCGCAGTTTATGTTCGGGTTTTTTTCCCCCTTTCGCAGTCATTACGGAAAACATTTGCCAAAAACCAATCTTCTTTTATTTTGCGACGACTTTACTTATATGTATTATTTTTATAATACAAATCGTCTCGATATTTAGGTATCTTTTTTTAATTTTTTTCAAATTTCGATTTACCAATTCTTTTCATAACGCGAAAATACCATCGGCCTTTTTCCCGCCTCCATGCGGAAGTATTTTACAAACATAGGTATTTTATCATCTCGAGATTGTATTGCACGAGGCCACCGACGTTTAGGCTTTTAGTAGTTCGATAAAAGCCAATACACCGAAGCCTATCGATAAAGCGATGGGTCGATGAAAAGCGAAAGGTATAAACAGAGCATATATGTATCTCCTATTATTGTCTTTTTAGTATATTCAAGCTTGAAATAGTACACTCGTAACATACACCGAAAAATCTTCATATTTAGAAACTTTTAAATTTATCTATCGGACAACTTTTCAGATAAACGGAACCATGACCTTTTAAAAATCCACCACAACTTAATTCCGTCGAAAAATTTCCCCTTTAAAATAATTTTCTGCTTAAATTTACGTTACTTTTTAACTGTTGATATTCGTTCGAGAACGATTTCTTTTTTTGGAGGGGGGGGGATCTCGTAAAACCAGCCGCGTTGGCTGAACGGATCGTGATTCGAATCTCGAATTCGGAGTCGTGATTTGTGGCTCGAATATACTTGTCATCTTGTACGAATCGTGAGTCGAATCTGTATAAATAGGGTTGATTCGTGATTCGAATAAGTTAAATTCGAACAAATAGGTCGCGGCGCTCATGAATTTTAGAAATTGGTAATTCATTCATTACGATGTTACGTTTACGAGTGGTTGGGGTTGAAATTCTTTCAGGATAATTTTGCGCCGATTTTATCATATTTTGGAGTTTTTGATTTCCAGTTTCATGGAATTAGAATACAGTTTATCGTTTCAAAAAATGGGTTTTAAGATGGTGTACTCCCCCCCCCCCACCTTTTCCGCCGGTTGCCTCCAAGTATTGGAATTAGGTAAATAATTGCGAGAGATTCAAGAAGGGAGAAGAGAACTAGTTCGAACCAAAAAAATGAATTATTTTTTATTTAAGTTTAATAAAATTTCAAGTTTTGAAAGTTGTTTGAATTTTTTTATCTCTCAAAAATTGAATTTTTATTAAAAATTGATGAATATGTGCCTGCAAAGATGAAATGTTTGCAAAGATGAAATTTTAACCCCTACTCAAGTTTTTTGTGAATTTTTGATAAATTAAAAATATTTTCACATTTTATAGCCATTTATAAAACTTTGAAGAATGTCCATTTTGTGTGAATTTTCAACCCAATGATTTGAAATTTTTATTTTAGATGAAAGTTGTCTGCCCAAATGATGCGTATTTTTTCAGATTTTTTCAATCACTTTTTAACACCTCTAAAAAACGTTTTTAAATTTTCAACTGACACCCCTCCCCCTCGTCAAAACAGTGTTGAGAAAAAATGAAAATTTTTTTCACGTATTAATGTAATACGCGTTTGTATAAGCCAAAAATCAGAATTTTTGAAACCTGAGTACGTCCTGCTTTAGGCGCCATTTTTAGGGCTAAATCGAAGGGTTAATAGTTCTTTTTTTTCACTAAAACACACTAAAAAATTTTTTAACGCATTTAAAAAGTGAATAAAAGAAAAAAAACGTCATACGCGGTGTACCGAAAAAATCGATAGTTTTAGCGTAAAAAAATATTGAAAAATCACGAACGTACGCCCGTCAAGTTGTTACCGGCCTCTGCGTATTAGCGGGAGGTGAACACGTATGCGGGACATTCGTTTTTCTTGGTATGAACGCCCGTTTTTTCGAGCTTACGTTACTTCAAGAGGATTTCGAACTATCTCGCTCATGTATTGTACAATAATTAGAGAAATCAGATATTAAATGGTCCAGTAGCATTTCCAGGTTTGCATGGAGGGGGGAGGGGGCATATGGAGGTAAAACTTTTTAAGATGACATTTTTGTATACTTCATTTTTTTAAACTTGGTGTAGCTTGATTTTTTTTCAAGGTGGAGAGGGGGTGTCGAAGTTACAGTTATCGATTGTTTCAGTTTCAGTTACAGTTTTTAGTTTCGGTTTCAGTTTCCGGTTACAGTTTCAGTTTCCAAGTACGATTGAAGGTCATTTCATTCATGTAGTTGAATAACAATTGACATCGCAGCTGTGGATATCGAATGATGGACGCTTTTTAGTAATGATTTTTCTATAATTCAAATATTTTTTTACGCTTTCATTGTTGCGTTAATTAATTTTCGTCCGTTTTGATTTTTTAGTTCTACTTTGACAAAAATCGTTTTAGTTATCATACATATAATTATGAAATATGGCAATTATGATCAAAAATGTAGAAAAAATCTCTCACGAATATATTTCGTTTTTGAATTACGCGGTAAATATTTAATTTAGATGTTGAAATTTAAAAGAGAAATCGTATTCCATGCAATATGCTATTTGAAGTAGTTCCTTTCCGTTTTAAATATTAATTCGACAAGTTGTAACTCGGGAATAATTCCGAACACGCCACGTTTAATGATTTGAAACGTGAAAAAAAAAAGAAAAAAAAACGCACTAGTAAAAAAAATACCTCGCAGAAGTCATCCAAGTTTTAAAACTTTTATCAACAAATTAAGATGATCGGAGGTGGCCGTTTGTAGAAAAAACGAAAAGCGTAAAATGGAGTAATTTTCGAGATGATTGAAAATTTATTAGAAACGATTGCTTAACGAATTAATTATAAATTATGAACAGCTTCGTTCAATATTTCACCGTTATGTAACGTTTTTGTTTAATTAATACGAAAAGTTCATTTTACCGGCATTGGGCGTATTTGTCTGAGCGTGAAAGTACGATTATTTATCGGATGTTTTATTGACCGCGAAAATTGGCTTATTGCCCGGTATTGTTTGTGGAAAAAAATCCACGTTCTTATTACGTAGGAAATTTTCGTATATGTTTCACGTACACGTGATACATTTCAACATCGCGTCGTGTCCCTCGGGCTGTTCTCGATATCGCGATAATCGCGCGTCGAATTTCAGATGGAAATTTTCGCGAAATCGCGTCGCTGTTTGCGCGTTAAATTAAAACCATCGCGTCGGCCACTTCATCTAGTGAGCTCTGCGGTGCACTTGATGAAGTTACATACGAATACCATCGCATAGATTAGCGACGATGAAAGAAAAGAGAAAAACTCGAGCGTCATGAAAAATTTACAGATGGAAATTGTAAAGAATACTTTCGCTTTCCAACTTCATTCTAGGGTGTCTAACTTTAAAGTGAGAACTTTCTTTTAATACCATCACCAAAGAAGGGTAGAGTTTGTTTAGAAGTTATTTAACTTTTTAATTTAGATTTTTTATGCATTTTCAACTTTTTTTTTCTCAATATATCAAATAAAACGGCAACATTTGCGGAGCGTAAAATAAATTAAAATTTTAATTATGAAATTACACTTTTTTTTCCACGATTAATTCATATTTTTTCTGCAATTTTATTCCGACGAAGAAATTTACAATATCGAAATGGAAAGTAAATTTTTCCATAAAGCTGAAAGAGAAATCATCGACCGGTAGAACACCACGAGCAAAATTATCACGGATTTTTTGTTATTTAACGATTCGGCGAATAAAAAATTCAATTAGAAATTAATAAAAATAATTTTTCGAGTTAGAAACAGCAAAGCGACGGAAAATTCTCAAAGTAGTTCAAATTAACAAAGAAATACGTTGCGAAAAATTCACGTAGTTCGTGAAGCGAAGAGCGCTAGTGTGGCACGATTTCAATGGCTGTTCACGCAGCTATATTAGTCGCAGCCAATCAGGTTACAGTACTTCAGCATTAGCGCCCTCTGGTTTCAATGAGCATACATTACGCAAAAATATGACATGAACGACGAAAGTGCCGAGTATTTTAATCGAATAATATTCAGAAATATTTTTTGGAGGGTTTCATCGTCGGGGAGTGGGAGTGAGGGAGGAAGTGGTAGACGATGTAAGGGAAAAAATTAACGTGTGTTTTTCTAATAAATTCTTTGAAATTCGTAGCAAGGGTCTCAATGATTTTATTACTGAATGAGAGATTTTTCTGAAATTTAAAAGAAAAAAAAAATTTTAGATACCTCAACGAAGCATTTTTACAAGAGATTTCGAATTCCAGAACCCGATTTTTCAAAAATTTTAGAAATTAGAAACGAGGAAATCTTTTATGACTTGTGTTTTAACAATTTAAATAAAATTTAACCACTCCTCTCCCCCCCCACCATACCCACCACAAAATGTCTTCCAATTGAGAATAATTATAAAAGTCAAATCCAAAAAATTGGGGTTTCCTGTTCAAGCATTTAAAAGATCTGAAAAAATTCCCAAATTTTGTAGAGAATACGAGTATAACTCTTTACTTGAATTTGAATATCGAAAGTTTTAATCAGTTTTTACAGAATAGCTTAATAATTGGTGTCTGCCCTCGGACGCCCCTCCCCCCTCCTCGGCTTCACCGCTACATTTAAAATGAATGATTAAACTTTTCTGGTATAAGTATAGGATGTTCAGAAAATTTTTCCAATTAAATCCTCGATACTTACAAATAAACAAAATGGAATTGCTTTAAAATTTTGGGGCCATTTGAAAAAAATGGAGCTCAAGGCAACGCATCCCTTGACTTTCCCTCTCCACTGCTCTGAGCCCTGTATGAAATTTGTTGAAGCAAAATTCATTGGAAATATACAGAACTTCCCCTTGCCCCTCGCCCCGTCGCACTCTATCGGTTCTGAACCCTACGAAAAAATTATCGAAACGGAAGTTATTAGAAATAAAACGCGGTAAATTTTTCATTCACACATTTTCTACGCATTTTCGTTCATTACTGTAAATTTCTGAAATCGCGAATTCAAAACAAAATAGAAATCCTCCCCTTCGAAACGAATTCCGCAACTTGTACAACGCGCCAGTCGAAGTAATCGCGTACGTTGCAAAATTACCTACACGCACACGCAGACAACAATGGAATTTATTTGAGCGGAATAAACTACTAATTAGTATTCAAGATCTTTTATATCAGGGTAAATTTTTTCTTCGAGTTTTTTGTAAAGGCTGAAAAAGGCTAGAACTTTTGATACGATTCTATACACGGAATAAACACTCGACTAACTCTAATTCATTATCTTTTCATTAGGTCTCTTTATCTTCGTCGTTTAGTCGACAACGACGACGAGGATGAAATGAGAGGGAAAAAAAAGGTACGCAAACTAAGGCGAAATGGTGGCTGAAAATTATACAAATCAATTTTCTTAACGACTACCGATAATAAGTACAACAAACATTTTAATTTTTCGATTGGTAATTTGAATTTTTTAATAAAGTTTCGAAGGGTAAAAATGCAAATGAGCGCGACGTTTACATAATTTAAAATTTCGCCATAAAATTTGAAAAGCTAATTTCGGACAAAAATCGATGTATAATTTAATTTTTATCCAAAGGGTTGTTTGGTTTTACATTACCGAGTGTAAAAAAAAATACCGAATACATCTGCATGTTTTAGATTCTTCAACTATACTCTTCCGATGTGACTTTTTTAATTAAATTTTTCAATTCATTGATATTTCTGTTCGGCCTGTTGCTTCGTGCCATAAGAATTCTACTTCGATTACATTTCGAATAAGGTGAAAGAATGGTAAAAAAAAGGGTAAATTGGATTACCACCGTTGGAACCTGTTCACCCGCGAAAATTAATTATTCGGTGATGTTATACTCGAACATGGGAACGATATGTGCGCGAAAAACACGTTGTAAAAATTTACCTCACGAAGTATTTTAAAAAACGAGAAGGGATTGAGCTCGCTCATTATGCGTGCTTTTCGTACGAATAAAATAAAACGAGCGAAGAAGCAGGAAAACGCAAGAACAATGTCTTCTCGAGTAAACAGCGAAGAAAAGTTGAAGAAAAACAAGTCCGAAAAAGGCTACGTGAAAAATTACCGTACAACATTTTTATTTAACGCTCTTTTCGCGTTCACGACGATCGGTGTAGTTTTTTTTATAACCCATGGCGCGTATTCAGCGCACAAAAAAATTTAAGTAGGCAATTTGAATAAGTTTTTTGTATAGGTCGTTATTCAGCACACTACGTTGTATCGTGACGCAGGCTGGGAAAAAAATTCGCCTTTAAAATCTTTTTAAAATGGCGATAAACCTATACGATTTTAATTTTAATTAAGCATCTGATCACTTCAAAGAATTCGTTTTATGATGGCGCACGAGGATATTTGAAATTCGTGTAATTCGTATAGAATATTCACAAAAGCTCTCTTGTCGATCGGTATAAAAAAAGGTCTTTTTTTTTGACCACAGCGAGCTTAAAATTTTAACACATAAAGTGCTCTCGGACAATTTCCAAAGGAGACGGTTCGTATATCGTCGAATATAATAAATGTTCGAACAGACGATTCACAAAGTACCTTTCTTCACAGGGTGATTTTTTCAAATGGCATTCAATTACGATCTCCGGAAGTAAAAAGGATACAGATTACTTTAAATGGAGACTCGTCTTTTTTCCACTATATTTAAATGACATTTCTTAAAGTGCTTTCTATGTCGTGCCTTTTTTACCCCCGCTCCGCCGCTCCGAGCTCTCGGCGCGTTTAAAGTACGTTAAAATCAATATGGCTATTATGGGTAAATATTCATAAGTTTGGGTTTTTCATGCTTATGCGGTATCATCAATTAACCTGATGTACGATGTATGTCGAAAGTACCATTCAAATATAAACAAATCATTGGCAAGGTACTACAAGTTTACAGTGTAAATGTTTATTCAACATAATTTACGCGTGAGTGTCAATTTGTTGGTTTGTTTGTCGTGTTCTCCTCTCACTTTGAGTTAAAGGCCAACGTAAATGTGTTTACATCATGTATAAAGTAATTTAATTAGTTATTATAACTTATACAGGTCTATTCGTTTGGTTGAATTATCATTATTGTATTTGAGTGATTCTATTGATATCGTATTAGAGCTTGCACTAATGGAAATAAATTTACGCCTGATGTTTGTATTAATACATGAAATGACAGTGTCGTAGAAATTCTCTTCTAAACGATGAATTCGGAGTTTCTCGAAGTAGGTGGAAGTGTTTAAGTAGGTACCTAGCTACCTACAACATAGCATCACGCCTAACTAATGAACTGGTACTTCAGAGGTATTTCAAAAATTCGAAAAAAAATCAAAACAACCTTGAAAAATACCCCAAACAAATTGAAGAGTAAAAAATGTCCTCTCAATTTATAGTATTTCATTTCAAAGTACATTTGGGAACACCCACATAGTACATCAAAGAATTACGATTATAATAAAAAAAAAAATGAAACCTCTTTAAAAAAGAATGATCAATGACGTATTGCAGACTGAAATTGCATGTTAGATATGTCAACTGAAAAAGGTACCATTGCCGTTGCTCGGTAAATTTGAATTATATTCATAATTTTCATTGCCTACACAACCCTTTCTTCGTTTCTCTTGCGTTTTAAATAAAAATATATCTTCTTGGGCTTCAATGTGGTTGACTGATGAGTAACGTCGATTCTACTTTCAATGTTGTGCACATTCCAACTAAATGAATAGACGGTTTAAAAAGAGAATGGAAGGAGGGTTAAATGGAGTGCGATTAGACATCTACAGAAAATTTCCAACAACCCTAAAAAAAGAGCATACCTCAATGAATGAAAAAAGAAATTATTGTGCGGACAAATGAACAGTATCTATTTTAATTCGAAGCTGCCCAAAACTTCCTTAAGCTATAAAAAAAAACTTATATTGTAGAGTATTTTATAGCTTTTGTAGTAATTTGTAAAATTATGACGAAATTTGAAAAAATATAAACAAATTGTAGACACAAAAAATGCTCTTTTTAAATATCCAACAACTTTTATTTTAAACATCTTTCTCTTAAATTAACCCAAGCCTCACTAAAACCCCTTCAACTCAGTTTTTTTTTGCAATGTTGGCAATTGTGGTGAAAATTGAGAAGATATGAAATAATTTTTCACTAAAAATATTCCTCGTTCAATTTGCAACAACTTTTTCAAAAAAGCTCAAAGTATTTATTCTGCACCATAAAGCATCAGCTTGTGTACAAGTTCGCAACACTGTGACATTTTCATGTCATTTCTCGACAATGATGTTCATCAGAAGACGTCATTTGATGTCAGCCGCTCTCAAGCATGCCATGCCAACATAACAATGACTTGTCATCATGTCATGTCACTTCACATGCTACTATGACATGATCACATATGTATCACTCTACCATGACGTCACCACTATGACATAGTCATGATCATGTCATCATAATAATGACCAATCATGTCATCATATCATGTCATCTGACATGCCACCATGACATGATCCATATGTATCACTCTTGACCATGACACGTCATCATTATGACATAGTCATGATCATGTCACCCTAACAATGGCCAATCTTGTCATCATATCATGTCACCCGACATGCCACCATGACATGATCACATATGTATCATTCTTGACCACGACACGTCACCATTATGACATAGCCATGATCATGTCACCATAACAATGGCCAATCTTGTCATCATATCATGTCACTTTACATGCCACCACGACATAATTACATATGTATCACTCTAGACCATGACACGTCACCACTAAATAGTCATGATCATGTCATCATAACAATGACCAATCATCTATGACATGTTATCATAAGATCATTGCTCAAGAGCATGAGACGTCGCCATGACAATGGTTACTACGACAACTCGTGACGCTTTTTTGTAAAGCTTTTTCTTGATAGTTTTCAATTTTGTAAGCCATAGCAAAAACATGAAAATATCAAAATTTTTTTCTCAAGCCTCCTCAATTCTGACAAAAACACCGTAACTTAGTTACCTTGTCTGCAATGTTAACAAAATGGCGAAAATGGAATATAATTTGAGGACATACGAAAAAATTACTCATGCAAAAAAATGTTCCTCATTCAACGCACAAGAACCTTTGATTAAAAATTTTTTTCTCAAATCACCTCAAGCCTCACAAAAACACCCCAATGGCCAATATGGGTTTCATATAATACGGTAATCCGCCATTTTCAACGCGTGACGTCAAATGTTGTAGGGATGACGAGGAGAAGGGGAATAAAAGATCACATTTTATTGAAAAACTCGTAAATTATAATAAAAATAAACATCAGAGAAACATTTCGATTTGCTAATTACGGTATTTCGAGTTTTATCACCCCCCCCCCCACATCTCAGAAATTTCGTTTTGATTTAAAGTGAAATTTTACATTATTCCTCGTTCTCTTCGTCTTTACAAGACGAATTATCGATAGATAAAAAAACCACGAAAAATTTCCCGATCTTTAATTTGATACTTCAATGGTCCCGAGATCTCGACCATCTTGAGAGAATTCAACCATGAAAAATAGGATTTCCGGCGCAAAAAAAAATAAAAAAAAGTACAACGTAAGCTTTACGGTCACAATTTGCTACATTCCACGTCGAGATTCACGTAAGAAATTTTTAATAAAAAAAAATTAATTTTCGAGGAGATTTCCTACTTTAAGTTATTTTTTTCGAATTGACTGCGAAATTTCGATATTATTAAATTCTATCGCGAAAATCCGCCGTAACATTCCGATTTTATGAATCTTCTACGTGACTTCGTATCATTTCGACAAATTGCGAAAAGCAGAAAATGCGGCGAAA
>QBDW01002341.1:0-22849 GCA_003261595.1 Maconellicoccus hirsutus
TCCCATAACCATAGACTACAATTTTTTAAGCACGAAATTGGAAATGTACAACTTTAAAAATATGTACTGTATATTGGTGTACTGCATGCTAGTATGACAAAATTTCAACTTCACTTCCTCTGCCACCCCCTTGACTCCGCTATTCTTTTTTCGTATAACTTGTAATCTACGACGTCAAAATCATGAAATACAACTTCAAAAACATCAGGTACATCACTTTTTACACCTTTGTAGAAGTTACGAACGAAGTGATCGTTTTAGGAGCTCTGTGGCCCACTGTGCGCCGTTGATTACGTACACCCATATTGTCAGTTCAACACAATGACCAAATACATTCGATCCGATTTAGTCACCCGTTTGCACAGATGCTGCGTTATTCATCACCAACTGGTACAACCCTTTCGACTTACTTTATGTTTCAATATGAATTTGGTATTTTTGTAAGCGAACGCTACCAGATAGGTGCTGATTCCAGTGCCAAGAACAAACCATATTATCGTTGAATAAACGTCCACCATATGGATTCTCCAGTACAACCCTACGAAGAACAGTAAATATGTAAGACAATTGTGAAGAACACAGCAACATCATCGATGAACTATTCTACTGAATACTTACATAAAGGTATGATAGAAACGATAAATGCATTTCCATAGAACAGCGCTGACGATTTTTTAGACACATTCCTACTGAAATCTTCTAGCAAAATCTCCTCTTCTTTGGTGAAACCAGCATCTCTCTCTTTCCTCTCGCGATTTTTCGGTCCACCCATCGAGTAATTTAAATATATATTACACCGAATTCAAAAAAGGAAAAACAACCACAACAGGAAGGCAAACACACAAAAGAGCTTTACTCAGAATAGCGAATTATTCCACGTATTGTTTCAAAGTCTGTCGAAAAGTACCGTAGTTTCTATAACACCCAATGAGAGTATAACTGTTGAAAATATGAATATGTGAACATTAATAACGAACTAAGGTAAAGGTAACAAGCAAACCAACCACCATATTGATTGTAGAATAAAGAATTACAGAATGATACATACGTATACTATACGTCGACGTCGCTCTTCCGCCTGCTGGTGTTGGCAGACTT
The DNA here is from genome assembly GCA_003261595.1 of Maconellicoccus hirsutus. NCBI lineage: Eukaryota > Metazoa > Arthropoda > Insecta > Hemiptera > Pseudococcidae > Maconellicoccus > Maconellicoccus hirsutus. The sequence goes on from QBDW01002341.1 coordinate 1,099, forward strand.
AAGGTTCCAAGTTGGCAGTTTTCAAGTTTGTGATGATTATATTATGTACACAAATAACTGAAATTGTAATTTACGTACTGCGGCTTACACATAATACCTAATACCTATATGTAAAATATGGACTGCGCTACCATAATATTTAAAAGCAACAACATACCATAGTGAAACCAACATCGAACATCGTTCTATAATAGGGATCTCATTCATTAGTAAGTCAAAGTAGGATTCGACATAATAATTTTATTCTGTGATGTATTCCGATTTCTTTGATTATTTTTCTCTGTGCCATATACACGAGCGGATCGAGCTCACTGAAGAGCTACCAATGAGAAACAAGTTAGGTTTTATCAGTATCACTCTGATCATTTCGTTCTTTACATTTTTGCCGGGAAGCGGGAATTTTACTTTACGTATTACGAATGTTCAATAAAAATGGAAATAAACTAGTATTATTATTTATTTTAATAATTATTTTAATAAATTGACAAAAAAAAACATCAAAAATATCGCGAGTACGAGTATAATGTAATCAAGTTATGATACTGATGTTGATGATACTGGACACGAGTATGTAAAACAACGAATTTAGTTCAGAAACGATAACGAAAAATAAACTTGTTGATTAGATAACTTCATGAAAGAAATCAATTTCAAACGGTAATTAAGACTAGAAATCGTCAAAAAAAAATGGTCTGGACCGCTGTGAATTAATGGTATATCGCGAGGTCCATTACGGTTACAGTCCACCTAAAAAGAACGTCGAATTCACAGTGGTCCAGAGCCAGACCATGTTTTTTGACGATTTCTAGTCTTAATTACCGTTTGAAATTGATTTCTTTCTTGAAGTTATTTAATCAATAAGACAGTTTATTTTTCGTTATCGTTTCTGAAGGCTGAACCAAATTCGTTGTTTTACATACTTTAAAAACGTTCTCAATTCTTCAAGTCCAGTATCGTAACTTGATTACCTTACACTCGCGATATTTTTGATGTATTTTTGTCAATTTATTAAAATAATTATTAAAATTAAATTATAAATTAATGATAATACTTCTTGTTTAATTATTTCCATTTTTGTTGAGTTCAGGTTCAGTGAAACATAAAAGGGCGTGGTCACAGTTTTCCATTGGTGGCTCTTCAGTGAGCTCGATCCGCTCGTGCCATATACTTGATTAGTTGATTATTATCAATGAAAATGATAATGATAAATATCAACAATTTTATTATTATTTTTATGAATAATTAAATTACAATGAAAATAAGTACAGAAGGAATGCTTTATAAATCCAAATTAATTCAAGCAACGCGTTTACTTTCGTTCACTTTGATTACTGATTTTATTGACATTTTATTTAGTGTATGATGGTTTTTTTTTTCAACGAACAAGTGTCGGTACTTTCATACTTCAACCCGAAATATATCAGATTTTATGCTGTGTAACATCTATAGATTTGACTCAGTTTCTTGGCGTTCAAGTTTTTGTCATCGAGTATGAATCAAGCATTCCATTAGGATAGCGTTTGAAATGTAATTAAATTTTTTGATGAATTTCATGTTTGTTTCGCGGATCATCTGGGAAGTGTCGATTTGCGAGCGTATTACTGCGGAAAATAAGAAAGAATGACGATGAACTTGAAGAGCAGCGTTCTTATTCGTCATGCTCTAGGATCGATACTCTTTCAATCGTATGATATATGAAATCATCGATGATAAACGATTTCTCGGGCAGTCGCTAAGACGCGTGTAATAGCTGTGTTGTTATTTCACTATTTAGCCAAAGTTACAACGGATATCAGCTAAACGTTACGCTCGATTAGTTGAATATGGAATCAGATAACAAACTCAACCTGTTCGACGACAACGAATCGTTGAGCGTTATCGAACAATACGCCGCGGACGTTCGTAGTTTTAGTTCACAATATGGCAGCGAAATTAGTATTTCATATACCGCTTATAATATTTGCGGTAAACCTAGTAAATTTCCGGCGTACGGTGATTTTCCGCAAACATTCGTCATGGTGAGCGTTGTCAAGTAAATTTTGATAGCATTACGGTTCGCTCGTACGTTTAAAATGTTATATTTTTAATGGCGCATATTTTTTTTTTTCAGAGAACGTATGGAAAATGGTGGGACGAAGCTCCGTCTCGAAGAACTCCAATCATGTCTCAGAATAGTCGTAAAATTCAAAGTCAAGATTATATAGGTAATCAGAATGCGAAGCGCGGTGGGTATTCCTCATTATAAGATTTCTATTAATTTAAATGAAACTTTTGTGGCAGATATCACGTTCGAACATAAAGTGATTCCATTAAGTGTCAATATATACGAAACCTATCACCCGGGATCCGTGGTGCGAATTTGGGCGAGCGATGGCAAGAATAAATGGAGTTTGCTATGGGAAGGAAGTCCTCAAATTCGCGACCATTTACCTAACATTTTTTCGCCTGCGATTAATAGAATTAGTTACTATACCAAGTAATTTTTTGTTGCGCTATACGCTAATAGCTGCAATTGCCTTTCGTTATCATTTTACGCGTATATCAAATGCTAATGGTGGCGTCCATGCTGTCGTTTTCAGCTTGCTACGTATTGAATTTGATCATTCACATTTGGATTACTATACTGAAATAGACGCGGTCAGTATGACAGGATGGCGACGAAATACGAAAACGCCACCTCAACCTCTTTTCTTGTCGCAATTACAATCTTCGTATGGTGACGACGGCCACCTCAACGACCAACGTCGCTTAGCTAAGGTAGATCATCTACACGTAAGCACCTACTTGATACGTGTAAGTAGTAGTAAATGAAGTACTTTTACATACTAGTCGACTGCTCGCTACATGAGGTACGTCTTTGCTCGTTGCGCTGCTTACACGTAATTTACGTAGATTAGTGTTACGAAAGTTACCGTGTTGTTTGAGCGCGATTGAAAGTTGATTTTTCACAGAATGACGGTCGTATCGGCGATAACGACGGCGACGGCGACGGTGACGACGGTGGTAGTGAAATGCGTGACTCCTTCACCCAGATGAAGTACAACAACGGAAACTTTGCTGTCTTACCCGTAAGTGGTATTAGCGATGAACGTAATGCACACGAGTTTCCTCCGTTTTGTTCACACGTACAATTTATTCATGTTCTCGGTAGGACGAGTCGATATTGAAGATATTTTCGTATCTAGATCTCGTATCACTTAGCCGTTGCGCCAGAGTGAATTCGCATTTCAATTCGTTGGCTACAGATTGTTTGTCGTATACCTGTTTGAATTTAAAGGTGATTTTTCTCGTCGCTATCGAATTGCCTAATTTGCCTACGCATTTCTTCTAACTTGCGTTTGTTTTATGTACGTGCACACCACCACCACCACCACCATTCCGTATATTAGCCGTACTGGCATTTAGTGAACGCCAATTCGCTCAACATTCTCTCGTCTCGTTGTAAATATCTTCAAAAATTAGATCTGTCATGGTGTGGCAGTTTTCCTACCGACATCTCTCCGAAAATTTTTTGCGAGTAAGATATTTTTTTCTTCTTTCTTTCCTTCTTTCTTTCTTTCTTTCTTTCATTCATTCATTTGCTTTGTTATCAATTTATGTACGTATTTATCGATTTTTCTTTCGTTTTATTAATAAAGAAACGAAAAAAACGATGACGATCCGCTTGAACTACGACGAGTAGTACGAGTATGTGTATTTGAATTTTGTTTATATTCGTTCGCAGGTTTATTGAGAATTGCGGTAAATTGTTAACGCACGTAAGATTGGATTGCTGTCAGTTTGTTTGTAATTGCTGCATCGAGATGATCTCTCGCGTATGCAGAAATTTGAACGGTAAGTTGTACAGGTACGCCTGTAGCGAGTACCGTAGATAGGATGTAATACATAGAGATACAGATAGTACGTACGTAAATTACATATATTGTTTGATTTTGTATAGAATTGACTCTACAGAACTGTACCAACGTATCGGATCGTGGTTTTAGTCATTTGTCATCGCTGAAAAGTATCGAAAGGTTGGATCTATATCGTACGCTGATCGAAGCGCCGTCGTTGAAAGAAATTTTGAAAGCGTCGCCGCATTTGAAGCATATAAATTTAGGTAAAATGCTAAAGTTATGTTGGCGCATAACGACAAAATGTTCCGCTAATGCTCCTATCACTATCACACAACGATGTACACTGCGAGCATCTGCGAAAAATGAATACATGCTGGACTCTGTACCTTCGTGTGTGCAAATGTACACGTACGAGAGTATTCCCGTAGGTTTCGGGCATTCTCGAATAATTCATTTCATTTTGTGGAGGTGATCCCTTTCTGCGAGCTTATCTTTTGAACATTTTCGTACACGATCGCAAGAAATTGCTCGTATTCGTTCTCATTAGTTTGAAGCGAGCAATACCACGCGTAATTACGTGTAATACAAAACTTGGCTGAAAGGTCATCGCCTAAATGTACGAATACACATAATGTGATGTGTTATGTAATTACTAATTAGTAATTACGTATGTACGTAGATTTATCGCTAGTATTTTTCAGGTTCCTGCCGACGTATATCTTGTATGGACGAAATCGCCCAAATTTTGGGAACGCATAATAGAAAACTAATATCGGTGGACTTTTGGAAAACTTACAGTTTAACACCTATAGGCATTAAGTACCTCAGCCAGTGTAGTCTTTTGGAAGAGATCGACATCGGATGGTGGTAAGAAAAATGTCAAACTGACACTTGTTTGTCACTAAGTACGCGTAAATAAATTAATACTTATGGAAAATGTTTGCTTGAGCAGCTTGGGCGTCAGTATACCGGGCGATTGTTTTCTTTCTTTGGCGATGGGATGTCCGAGATTACGAAAACTATTCATGGGTACGTTACGAGGTATAAACGACAGAGACCTGTATCCGTTCATTTACAATTGTCCGAATTTAGAACAAATCGATTTGCTTGGAAATAGAGGAATCACGTCCGAAGTTTGTATCAAGTACGTAATGTGGTGTATCTCTGTTTCTCTCTAGTAGCTAGTAGCTACGTACATACTACGCGCGGCGTGGTGGTGGGTACTGAGTAGTGGTGTAGCTAATTCGTTATTTACTATCTTCCATTTTGAAACGCCGCACTTAGATATCAAAAAAGTTGTCGACACGATGAATCATGACCTCCTACTTGAGAAAATGTACCGCATCCGCTTGGAAGGGTGAAATCCACGCTTGGTTTACATCCTACCTATCGGGAAGGTGTCTATTTATCTAACTTACACTCGGTACCTTACCTACACCTACCTCTTTTACCTTTGAGATACGTTTGATAGCGACTTGACGAGTTAGTTGTTCATTGGTGTTGAGAATTGTAATTTTATTGCGACTTTTTATTTGTTTTATTTTTTGCCCTCTGCCGTTCCGGTTTTTGCACGAGCCGCGAGCAACTAAAACTAACATTGGCTTAGGCTACACACCGCTGCCGTGTAATTCGTTAATTTTTTCTTGTTTTTTCGTTTTCTCGGTTGTTGCTTTGGCCGGCAGTATTTTGAAATCTTGCAAGCGATTACGATTTTTGGATGTTAGTTTTTGCGACCAAGTCAACGATGTCGAAGTTCAAGAATGGAAAGAGCTTTTTCCCAACGTCGATATTAAACGTAGTTTTCAAAGTGAACCCGAATGTACTTGCGCTTTTGCTAATCATTATTAGCGCAATATAACAGCGCAACACCACACGATACCAGCGACCATCGTGACGACGAATCGTACCACACCATCGCTTCATCACACTGTGGCACTTTCGACGTCTTCAGGTCTTCATCCGCGCTAATATCTAGTGTCTACTATTCGTACATCTAAATCTATGTACACTCATATATTATCTACAGTAAGTAGTACCTTGTAATCCTTGTAATCCGTAGCATTTGTTCGAGATACGGCTAGCACTGTGCGAGTAGTACGTACCTTACCTACTACGTATACATACGAGTATGTTGTCGTTATGCGACATACAGAAGGTATGTACATAATTATGTAGATGTACCCACTACCCATATGTGGAATTGATGAAGCAGCGTATCTCGCTAATGACTGTAGAATTGTCCAAGGTACCTGTACTGATTATCGGTGGGCTATAGTGCGTCGTGTCGCGAGAAAAGGTGGATTGCGTGTAGCTTGTTCCTCAGTTTAAACCTGACTGACTAAGGATGTCTGAGAGTGTATGCGTATGTACTCGTATTGTACGAATGCTTGTATCGTTACCCGTTACCTTCAAACGAAATTTACAATTTCATGATAACTACATTGCGAACAAGTTGATAATATCTGTGAGTCGAGTAGTTAAGTAAAAAATACCTCGCGGGTGCAGCGGCGGTATATGACAGAATACGAATTACGTTTTACGTATTACTACGTATAACATGCGTAATGTGTATGTAGATGTACTAGGCAGTAGGTACTAGGTACATATGTACGTACATAGATATTTAGGTAAGCACCCAGTGGCCGATTAATCGTCAGACCCCCGGAAAATAAATTACTTTTTTTCGCTTTTCGTAATTTTCTTCCAACAAAAAATCAAATAAATTGCAATTTATTCAATGTTTTAAGAATTGATAAAAACTACTCGCGTAGATCACGATTTTTGAACGTGAGAATGTATTGATGAGACCAACTTCAGAGAATGACGTGCAATTTAACATTGTTTAAGCCATTGTTGCCATTTTCTCAATAAATTCGAAAAAAAAAATTTATTTTCATCGGCCACCCGGTACTACCGCAAATAATCAGTACATCTGTCACCTATTCAGGGTAGCTCTAGCTGCGGCTAGCTGGCTATGGCTAACTGACTACTTGACTAGTCTCTAGTCTCTAGTCACTAGTCGCTACAATTACCTATTACCTAATACCGTAGACCTGCGCAAATGAATTGCGCGTATTTTAACTATTTATCGAGCATTTTTATATCGTTTTCATTTAAATAACATACCGCATGTATTTATATTTAAATATTACAAGGAAGGTATTGGCGTTTCTGTACAAACAATGGTGTAAATTAAAAGTAAATTACGTTGCGTTAAAATAAGTACGAATATAATTATTGATAATGAAATAAAACTAAATCGAATCGAAATGATACGGTATAAATACGTATTACGTATGTACGTGTACTGCAGCGCACTAATTGTACAGTGTACGTGTACCTCCTCTACCTAGCAGTAGCTTCGCGTAACTGAGAAGTAAGAACTACTCGTATCGTTTATCGATAGGTATAGGTAATACCACGTACTACATACGCGATACCTAAATGACGTAGATAATTAGCTAGGTCAGGTGGGTATACCTACACTTTCAAGCGTACTGCTTTATTATTTACACAGGTCCACATTAGGTTAGATCAGGTTAAGTAAGAAGGGGACTTGTACAAGTAGGTAATAGGCTCAGAGGTACAGTAACAGTGACAGTGACAGTGACAGTGATAGTAACAGTAACAGTAATGCGCAAAAGTTGGCTACTCGGTTCAGAATGAATCGGAATCGGATTCATTCATTTTACTTTCGGTATGTGTGATACAGCAGGCCTAGAAACGCCAAACTTCTGAAACCGACGATAAGCAACATCAATAAGCCCATATCAGGTAACAAATTCCACTGCAACCATCGCCATGAAAACAGACAGACAAACAAACAATCGTGTAAATAATGCACGTAATCGAAACTTTTCGAACGATACGCTCGATACAAAGTACGAGTAGTCGGAGTCGAGTACCAACCTCTTTGAAATTGTAAGCTTCTAGCACAACGTGACCGTTTTTATAGCAAGTCGTATTGCTACCTTCGCAGGTAATATTGTAAATATCGTTCCACTGATTAATATAGAGAGCTTCGGTGCCATATTTAAACCAAGACAGGTAACTTAACCACTCGAAATACGGAGGAATGGAACTGCAAACACAAAATAATACTACAACTGATACGTAAACGATGTACACACGTACGTATGTATATACGTACTACGTAGTATGTACTACGTAAATACGTAGCTAGCTAGTAGCTACAGCTACTAGCTAGCTCGCTAGTAGGTAGCTAGGTACTAGGTAGTAGGTCTAGATATTGTTGTGGTGCTTTGTACGAGTAGTTTGTACCGAGTCCGGTCTAAGCATTCCGCTTGTTCATGCGCCTTCAACGAAAATAAATTATCTACTATACCTAATTACCTATACTACGAGTAGTGTGAGTAATTAAGTATGCAAGCCTATGGACCGTGAGTAGGAATAACTTGAACGACATCGAATTGCCGTATTAACGGTCTCTCGAATAAGGTACCAAATTTACCGTTATCGATTACACTTCTCTCGAGTTAAAATACCTAATTTAATTTAATTTTCCGTTTCCGGAGCCAAAGGACCCGTTTACATTAGGATGCAGTATGCAGTAAAAAAAGACGGCGATCCTTCCATTTTGCTGACACTTTACTACGTTATTTTATTGGGTCTGTCAAGAATCTGTTGGAGCGCTAATGTGAGGTACCTCTTTGTAAGTTCAACAATGAACCGCTAGGCGTCAGAAATTAAAATTCTGTATTTTAATTCGAAAATTGCCAGTAAATTTTGAAAATTTTACAACCATATGATTGCACTGATCGACGTCTCATCAGTACCTACCTCTTCGTAAGTTTCATCAATTACCACCAGATATCAGACACTTTGCTTGACAGTCCCTATAGGGTTTGAGTTGAAAACGTCCGAGGTGACCTCCCCTCCAAGTGCAGCTAGAAGCCCTCAAGGTAGGTTAATTTTCGAGAAAAAACGCCACGCGGTTTTTTGCCTAAAACTAAGCGAATTTTGTAATAATTTTGAGGTATGTGGTTTCTAAAGATGCGATTCGAGATTCTGCCTCTACCTAGTACCTATACCTACTACCTACCTAGTCTATTTTCGTTTCGTTTCGATTGCAGATATTATGTTTTAGTCCGCTACCATGCTATTATGGCTTGCACAATGTTAAATTGGACACCGTTTTCTTCAATAAAAAATCAAATTTGCTCTTGTCAATTCACTTTCAAGTTTGATTTTCTAATGTAGAGAATGATATCCAATTTAACTTTGTTTAAGCCATCGTTGCCATTTTTGCGATAAAACCGAAAAAAAAAGGAATTCATTTTCCCAGGGGCCCACGATCAAACGGACACCTGGAATCTTCAATCGAAACGAAACGAAAATAGACTAGGGAGACGCAGAATCTCAAATCGCATCTGTAGAGACCCCAGGCCTTTAAATTACGTATTTTCGGATTCGCCATCGTTAAAAAGAATAGCAGTGTTATTGACTGCCACAATGTCACTCGGGTTTGAAAGTGCAACGGTACTTGGGGCACCTGAAGTAGATGTTGAAGTGCTTACTGCTTACCCAACATTAAGGAAAAATCCTCCAAAAAGTAAAAACGGAATAATTAGAGGTGGCCCGATGGAAAGAGCAACCGTAACCGTAGGACTGGCGCAAGATACTAAATACCCTGTAATAAAACAGAAAATTATTTAACATCATCGGCATTTTTCCAACATCGCAAAAGTTAGATGACAAGTGTAACTTTGGAAAAAATCATGGCCGCTGATCACAAATCCACCGTTGAATTGCACTCGCGGTTGATATGCGCCTGCGTCTGCCTGTCAGCGCAAATCCGACGACGGATTTGTAATCAGTGACCTCAAACTGATCAAAAATGACATTAATATGGATTTCTTATTTTTTTTTTAATCGCGAAAATTGAAAAAAAAAACACGAATTAACTTTTTCTACGTTTTTTGGGCGAACAACGTGACGTGTCTAGTAAGGGTTAGGTGTTTTGGGCGTAACGGACACATAGGCGGGTCGGTTTCCACCTTACCACGCAGCGAGCTTTATTCACAAATTATGGGCATTTTTTTGAGCAGCTAGAGTTATTACAATACTACATAGTATTATACTATTACTATTACCATTACCATTACTACCACTACCACCAACCCCAAACCCCACCCAATATTTCAATTTTCCAGTGGAACCGATAAGTGATGGGAGTATCTACCGTATAGGCTACCTTTTCTACTTACCGAATGAGGTGGCGGCCGTGCTTACTAATACCACGATTAACACGCAAGTAAGGAAATGCACGAGAGACGGATTAAGACCGATAATGTAGTATACTATGCAGGTAAACATTATCGGTATTGCCAAAAATATCGGAATTTCGGCCAACGTTTTGCAAAGGAAGTACACGTCCGTGCGATACATGCCGTTGAAATGCTCTCTCAAGAAGACTGGCAACTCGGAACAGAATACCTGTAAACCGTAATTAATACTCGTAGATAACAAATTGTAGGTTTGCCACTTTTGAGACCCTGGTACATCGACAAACATGCATCGCATACAAATATGTATTTGGTAGAGATACTAGTTCGATAGTACGTAGCTACTAGCTACATACATACTACATAGGTAGTTTTTTTTTTCTTTGTTGCGTTTTTTAATTACTCATCTTTAGTGCTGTCTGCGGACCGCGTTTGTCAGTTCAACTAGTGGCGCGATTGGATGGTTAACATTTTGTGGAAGAGATTTTCCAAATCTCAACCAATAATCTAAGAAGTACTCGTAAGTACTCGTATAATGATAGTAGGCCTATGCGGTTGGTGTAAACGAAAAATGCTTACTGACAAAGACAATAATGGCTATGTGTGAGTAGTAGGCTACTTTTTCATCTGTTTCACTTTATTTCGAAGCTTCAAATTAAGTTGGCCTACAAACTAGCGTGGTTGATTACAAGCGTAACGTTACACCGCACGAGTTTTTGAATTTCATAAATACTCGTATACCACTTTCTACGAGTACCTACGCGTACGAGTATGCGTATGCGTATGCGTATGCGTATGCGTATGCGTATGCGTCTATGCGATGTACTTCGGTGAGAAGGCATGTTGTGATGCAGAAAGCTGACGAAAAAGAAGAAGAAGAAGAAGAAGAAGACGAAGACTCTGGGTAGAGACAGAGGGTAGGTGCCTACGCCTAGGTGGTACATGTATATACAGCAGATAGAGATACGAGATACGAGATACGAGATACTCGTGATTAAAATGTAGGCGTAGGCGTAGGCTTACTGGCCAGTATGGTAAGTTACTTACGTTAATAACAGCCAGAGCATTTTGAAACGTCATATTGGTGACTAATAAAAATAGCGCTCCATTTATATTCATCACGCCATCTTGATCGATTTTTTGTCCGTAATAAATGACACTGATAATGATGGACACCATCTGCGTTTCGTTGCGAAATTTTTGCAGGTACATGGATACAGGCATAGCGATAACAAATAAAATTTTTTAGTTACGTAATAATTACGCGAATTTCACTGCGTGTTTATGAATAGTCAAGTAGAAAGTAGCTATAGCTAAAGGTACCTACTACCTAGACAAGTAGACGGTAGACGGTAGACGGTAGACAGTAGACACAGTAGACATACGCGTACTACTCTACTACTTGTACAAATATTACGTATAATGGGGTGGAATGAAAAAATTGCTGGCTCTTGGATTTTGCTGAAATTTTAGCACGTACGTTTGTAGGGTTTGAATTGAAACCGTCCGAGGTCTGCCTCCCCTCCTCTGGTGGAACTACGGAGCCCCCAAAGTAGATCAATTTTTTGCGTCGATCACTCTGCAAATCCGAAAGTAATTTTGAGGTGTGGGCTCTCAGAAGGCCTATTTTCGTTTCGATTCGATTGCCTGATACGTACGAGTATGTTTTAGTCTGCTACTATGCGATCATGCGATTGATAGTTGACAGAACGGCGATTTTACTAAGCAAAACCAAGAAAATCGCCATTTTTTCAAAATTTTAATGGCTTCATGAAGCAAAGCAAAACCTGTCGTATCTTCGTATCGCACATTTTGATAAAATTTATCAAAAAAGGTGTTTTTTTTTTTTTTTTTCTTAAAACATTTCCATTGAAATGTGCCATACGAAAATGGCAGGTTGTGCTCTTTATAATAAAACAATCGCTGGTCTTGAACGTTGACCGAAATTTCAGCATAGTTATGGACTTACTTCATTGGGAGATAACCAACAGTGGCTAAAAACTTCCACGAGACGGGTTCACTTCGAACCCTGAACTATAAGTACGTACATACGTGTAGGTACGTGAAGTTGCAACGGGCCACGAATTTTTTATATTACACCATTATAAGTGCGACATTACGAGTATACCTATTACCTAGTTACTCGTACCTAGGTACCGTAATCGTTGTCGTTGTAGTTAATAATAGCGTAGATAGCAGATGGTAGGTACTAACTATGGTCTGCAGAAGTCGAACTCGAATTAGAATTGGCTCTTTTTTCATGCTTAACCACGAACGCCACATTACCGCGTTAAATTGAGCCCACCAAGATGCTTTGTAAGGAGATCTTTTAGCGACGTTAGTCGTATCTAACCATCCGTTGGCGTTGGCATTGGCACTTATGTTCGCGTTAGCGTACATGGATTTAAACTGTGAATAAAACAAAAAACAAAATTAAAAATAATCATTTCAGCTATACCGTAATAAGTAGGTATAGGTACTAGGTAGACCTATTCACTACCCAAGAGTAAGTAAAGTAACTAAGTATCCTGCCTAAATTTTTACGCATGTGTGTACTTGCGCACACTGCGCTGTACATATAGTACCAGTACCTAGCTGGTAGCTAGCTAGCTAGTACCTACGCGTACATACAGTACATACCAGCCTACATACGAGTATGTGTACCTAATACCTAGTAACACTCGAACGAACACCTACAGGTGAGCAGCTTTGTCGAAATTTCAACTTTTGACACTTATTTCCCCCCCCCCTTTGAACAATAGCAAAAGAATAAAAATAACGCGTTATAACCCCCTCTCCCTCTCTCTGTCCCTGTTTTTGTCCGAAAATGTTGGCGCAAATTTCACAAAACATAAAATACAGACTTTGATAGAGATACTCGTAGCTAATACTTTTCTATCTTCTACAGTTTCTCTTCTTCTGAAATATTTATTGCCCAATAACTCGCAACACGACGAGCGCACACTTGTACAGCGCAGCGATTTTTTCTTTCTTTCGCGACATACTTGTACTCGTAATTCGTATACTTAGGCCTTCTATGCGGCAATTGGTTTCATTTTCTAAATTCAAGTCAAATTGATTGCTGGCTCTTGGTACTTGGTAGTCGTCTAGTCGAAAACATACCTACTCGCCTAGTTTTCTCTATTTTCAACAATTTAGTTAGGTATACGTATAGGTTACACGGTAGGTAGCTACTAGTTAGGACTAGCTGGGTAGTTGGTAGTTGGTACGTATGTCTAATTATGTACCTCTTGCCCAATCGCGTTACCTCGGAGGTTGGTATTGGTTGTGCCTGTGGCTGTAGTCACGTGGTACTACCACTACCACTGCCAGTACCTGTGTCTGTATACCTACTGCAGAGGTGTGAGACGTTTTCCTTACCTTGTTGTCTCGCTGGCGGCTACATTCTTCGTATAATTTTTGAGCGTATTGCGAGTTTTCGTACGAATCGCAAATTTTCTGAATTTTATTGCGACACTCCTCCTCTTGCGACGGTACTATAGCCAGCAGCTGGATGAAGAAATCAGCAGGATTGTGATTGGCCGGACAAGGAGAACCTAACCTGTGCCCGTATACGTCGGTTCGCGTTAGCTTCAACATTCAGGTAGGTAGCTCTAGCTACGTAGCTAGGTAGCTACCTAGGTACTAGGTAGCTGGCTAGGCGAAGGCCTACTACAGTGTACGCTTCTTACGATGTGAAGAACGAGTTCGCCTCAGTCGGTGATCCGAGAAAAGCCACTCTTCCTTCGGCCATCAATAAAATCTTATCGAACATGGCGTACACCTCGGAAGACGGCTGATGAATTGTGCAAATGATGGTCCTTCCCTTCATCGCCATCGATTTCAATACAGTGACCACGGTCTGCGCCATGAATGAATCTAAGCCCGAAGTTGGTTCGTCGCAAAACATGACCGGCGGATTAGTCAACACCTACGACGTCGTACTAATCAATGACGATGCAACGGCGGCGAGCTGTTTAGCGTCGTGTTTTACTCACTTCCGATGCGAACGACAGCCTTTTCATTTCTCCTCCGGAAATGCCTTTGATTTTTCCTGGTTTTCCAATTATCGTATTCTGACAAGACGTCAGCAGTAACTAAAAAAAGGCAAATAAAATCAAAATACGTAATACCGTAATACCGTGATACCGTGATATCGTAATACGTAGTTGATAGGTAATCATTTTGGAGCACGTTCAAGTAGGTAGGAAGCTAGCAACTAGCAACTAGCTAGCCACAAGCCAGATTGCGGATATTTGTTACAAAAAATTTGAATCGAATACCCTATTCCTCGAATTACGAGTAAACCACCCGATACAAGGTAGGCATAAACGCATAAACGGTAAAATCCAATCCACAAAGGCCATCATTATACTCATAAGATTTATCACTATGACAATGGTTTTATACACAAAACAAAAGCTATCGTTTCAATTTAAAGTTAAAGCGCCCTTTTCTCTTTATTCAGGTAAAATTAGCGTTTGCAATAGCATACGAGTGTGCCCGTCGTAATTTGTGCGCGTTTCTGTAATCGCAATTAGTTGGTAAGTACGCTCCGTCCTTGCAAATTCTATACCTATACATACACTACGAGGTTCTGTGATTCGCAACATCCAAAACCAACATCGTAGAAAGAACACGCCTATCAACATCATATCGAGCTAACTTACGAGTATTTCGTGAACAAATCTTCGGTTATCAGTGGGGGTGGAGGGGACGGGCATGGATAAAAGGATACCCGGGGTACAGTACATTAGCTACGTAGTACGTACTACGACGTAGTGATCTACTACCTAAGTACCTACCTATGTAGACCTATGAGGTATTAGGTACCTAGTTTCAGTTATCACCTAGAGCAGGATGCACATACTTGTACGTTATTAGGTATAAAGCATAGGCCTAGGCAGTTTAGTTAGACACACTACATGGTATGGTATGGTATGGTACCGTACCGTACCGTACTGTACTGTACAGTACAGGATGCAGTATAAATGTGGAAATTTTATCAATTTGCGATTAGGTAAAAACAAAAATTGTTATCAGGTGGCTAACATCGACATCCATTGTTGACTACCGCAGAGATACAGTAATTATGGATGTGCCGGTGAAAATGTGCGCCGAATGGAATAATACTGTACTTACTCGTATAACCGTACGTGCTCGCAATTACTACACTATAAGTAGTAAGTAGGTAGAGGTACACTTAAAATCGACTCACTTCGGATATGACTTCTTCTACCCTGATCATTCGTTGCTTATAGGGGATTTCACGATCCATTCTAACCAACGCCTGCAAAAAGTTGTTGCTGCTAAAGGTATATCGTTTTCACGCAACCTGCCCTCCTTACAAAATAAATCACTTTTCTTTCGATTCCGCAGTGAAAATGATAAAAACGGCTTAAGCAATGTTAAATCGGACATGATTCGTTCTTATCCATTTACTCCACTTTCAAGTAGGAAAATTGCAATTTATTCAGTGTTTTTAGACTTAGGACTTGTTTACATGGACGCGTTTTTGCAACGCGACGTTTACAATTTCTACGAGTATACGATTACGTCTGCCCGTTTACATGACAGTGCGTTTTTTCGCCAACGGTCAACGGAACGCAAGAAACAATATTTTAGGTATTGTTTTTGGTGAAAAGGTGTTTTTTAAGAAATTGATGGTACAGGTGCGAACATACTCTAAAATCTGCTTAGCCTACATGAAGCAGATCACCGAAGGTAGGCTATGGATACACGATACAGATAGGAAAGATTAAAAAAACGCGAACGCTTTTCAAAAAACGTCGCGTTTTTAAAACGTGTCCACGTAAACAAGCCCTTAAGCTTAATAAAAACCTCATAGCATCGATAAAACCAAATTTGATTTTCTTTAGCCTAATGAACAAAATAATATCCAATTCGATATTGTTTAAACTACATACGAGTACTATTGCCGCCACTTTTACAAGGAAACCGAAAAAAGTACTTTATTTTTTGCAGGATCAGATCTCGTATGTAGTAGGCCTAGCTCTATCTACATATTTAGGTAGGTACTACCCGTAGGTAGCTAGGTACTTAGTTACTTACCTGAAATATTAGATGCTCACGAACGGTCAAGTTGCCGAAAAACAAATCATCTTGTTGGACATATGCTGAGAGCGAAGATAAGGTGGTACTGTTGATAGGTATATCGTTGACCGTTCTCGAACCGCTCACCATCATATTGGCCGACGAACGGAAGGTTAACGTATTTAGCAAGGTAGTTTTGCCTGCTCCGCTAGAACCCATTATAGCTAATAGCTCACCCGGATACGCGACACCTGATACTGTTAACATCCACAAACATCGCCCATAGCTACTGTATTAGGTAATTTAAGTTTGCGTATGTACCAGTAGGTATGTAAGTTATAAGATTCCTAAGATTCCTGAGTAGCCTGCGGCATTACGCCTACGCCTACGCCTACGCCTACGTCAAGCTAGCCGTAGGCCGTAGGTCCTATAGGAGCTAGCTAGTAGCTAGTAGCTAGTAGCTAGTTGGGTAGTGATAGCAGGTAAAGGTACTAGATACATGCACTGCGTGTACCGGCCACCACATCCACATGACCAAATGATCGCGCCCTCTCCCTGGCTGGGCACGATCAGTCAATCACCCGGTAGCGTACGTGTACGTATTACGTATACTACGGCTGCGGCTACGGATACGGATACATTCGCCGTACAGTGTTCCTGTAGGCTGTAGGCTATAGACTACAGCAGTAGTAGGTAAAGGTAGTCAGGGCAGCATAACCGTCTCATCCGGTACGCAATTACGGATATTAGGTAATACGAGTGAATAATTTACTAACTGAACGCGGTGGCCGACTGCTCGCACCGTTCCACCTTCCACCTACCATTTTGTAAAATATGTTTGCGTTTCGAGAAGTCGCTCGTACTTCTGCAACAGCCGATCGTTTTGAACAATTTTAAAAATTTGAAAGAGCTTTTTTTTCGGCCTTCCGTCGCTTTAGAAGTGAATACGTTGATGTCGCACCACATGTACGTGATGTTTTTTTCTGGGAAAACGTTCACGACGCCGCGTGCCCGTCCATTTTTATTTTCTTCCGCCATCGACGAATCATTGCCGCCACCATTACCCGCAACACCATCCTGCAATAAGAACGCGATGCAATTAGTATTTACTCGTAACAGGTGACTTGCTTTACTTTTTTTGGTTGCACCGTGAAAACGAAAACGGCAACGATTAAATGGCTTAAGCAATGTTGAATTGGACACGGTCTCATCCATCCGCCTTCAGCTTTCTTTAAGTTGAAAAAATGCAATTCATTCGATAATGTTACTATTAGACTTGATGAAAAGTATACGAGTAGTCGAGTACGTAGTAGCTTGCTAGCTAGCTAGCCAGCTAGTACCTAGTACCTAACCACCTACATGATGTACGCGACGCGTATACGTAAATTGTAATTTTTAAACTTGAGAATGGATTAATACGTACCTAAGAGGTAAGAGACCGAATCATGTCCAATTTAACATTTTGCAAGCTAGCGTTATTAAAAAAAAAAAATCGGGTATTTTTTGTTGCGTGTAATGTACTTGGTACATGAAAAGCGGTAGGTATAGGTTAGTAGTACTCGTATATTATTGGCTTTGTTGTACATGCCGTTCTGCCGTTCTGTTCTGTAAGATAAAAGCAGTTGATTTCTCATTCATTTTAATAGAACTGACAGGCCTAGTTGGCAACGGCAAACATGAGAATGATCAATTTTTACTCGTACCTAAACCAAAAATATTTGGAATCTATCTTAAAAAGAAATTTCAATCGTTGTGTCTACATATCGCGATGTAGACGATTTCGTAAACAAACGCCATCAGGCGAATAGCAATCATCGGTGCATTTCAAAAAGTTGCTAGTTGCAGTTGCTAGTTGGTGGTCTACTCGTATGCTGTGCAGCATGTAGTATGTAGGTATGTAGCATGTAAGACGTACGAGTACATCTACATACGCGTATACATACACGAATAATAAATGGGGAGCGCAATCTGGAGTCTGCTAAGTGTAACGTTACGATTTCGTAATTATGCGAACCGCGAATACGTATACTCGAGATGGGTAGTGGGTAGTGGGTAGTGGGTAGTGGGTATAACCAACACGTTTTAGGGTTGAAACTGAAAATAACCTAACAGGTACAGTATGCAGTAGCAGTAGGGATGTCCCATGTCGCTGGTGGTCGAGTCGTCTCGGCCACTACGAGAGCCATTTACAGCATTTTCATTGAACGAAACAACGGCCTGACCCACCCTCATCTTTACAATCATGCACCCTCTAATCGTTCGTACTCGCCTAATAAAATAAAATTCTCTCGCAATATTTTCACGTTGCCGACCGCATTCCAGCAGGAGTTCTCAAACTACACGTACACAGTACACACATACTCGTAATCTAATCGAGAATTGCAATCGAAATCCCACCTAGCTCTGTTAATGTGTAAACCTTAACATCAAGGTACATACGTCTACGTACACAAATGTACATACAGTAGGCCTACTTATTTACACTCGAATTAAGTGCCCGAAAGATGTCGCAGCAATTTGTTTGCAAACGGATCGCAATTTGCAATTCGCAATTCGCAATTCGCAATTCGCAATTCATCGTCAACGAGAGTATCGCAGCACCAGCACCAGCACCAGCACCAGCACCAGCACCACCCAATCACCCATACGAAAATTGTGCTGTACGGCGTACGCCTACTCGCAAACTGCCAATATTTTTATCCTCGTTTTGCTGGTGCTGTTTGTCGGTCTCACAACAGCGCCATCTCCCATCTACGATGCAATACGATTACATCGTTTTCTTCGCAATAAAAAATCAAATTTCATCTTAACAATCCACTTTCGATTCAAAAAATTACAATTTATTCCATATTTTTAGAATTGATAAAAACTAGGCCTACTCGCGCCGCGTAAATTGCAATTTACTCGTATTCGAATTGGTACGACCAAATTTCATTTTTTATCGAAGAAAATGTGCCTGCCATTTTTACAATAGGCTACGAGTACCTACACCTACACCTACACCTACACCTACTCGTAGAAGCGAAAAAAAAGTAATTTGCAAAATTGTCCAGCCCCAGCCGGTATGTACTATGTACGAGAACCAGCACTAATGCACTATTCATATTATCGTAAGTAGACGTAGGCCTAGATTGTACGCGTAGTAGTAGTACGTACGAGGCGACGGTCGACGAGTATGTAGCCTACTCGTACTACGACACTACGTATTACTGAACGTCGGCGTCGCGTCGGCAGTTTTTACTCGAGCGTAAAGTTTACACTCGCGTAGCGTACACTGTTGTTTGTTTATGCATTACACTCGTACATACGAGTAGTGTCTACCTTTAGTGCTCCATCATTTCAACTGCGCTCGTTCGTATAGACCTTTTATGGTAAAAGTAGGCCTACGTCGGCTTTTGTAGGAGCAGGATAACAGCATTTTGGAGGAGATATCGTGCGTTCAGCTGAGCCGTACGCAGTACGCAGTACGCAGTACGCACTACCCAAGTACCCAACTACCCATCTAGGCCTACTCGTATTTGCGAGCACTCGGCAAGCATTAATTACGAGTAGCCTACCGGTATCTGGTAAATGATTCACGACACGACGTTGTTTTAATGGTGAAAAAGGTCTTATCGCAGCCTCAAAGCCGCCTCAATGATATAGCCTACACGTAGGTAATGATAACGATAACGATAACGATAATGTTGCACAGTCACAAGTAAAAGTTACAGTATGTTTAACTTCGAATAAAATAGACTATCTAGTTTTTTATTGCATACTCGTAATTATCTAGCCGTATTGGCTCCGAGTGTAGTGGGTTGCTCATTTGGATGCTAAAGGCGACGATAGCATTAGCATTAGCATTAGCATTAGCATTAGCATTAGCATTAGCATTAGCATTAGCATTGCTGCGCCGATGAAAACAACTTTTACAGACTATCGCTATACGTAGCCTATTACATTTACGTATGAGTATACTGTATACGCGTAGCACCTAACTAATTACCGACTGTCTGGTGTGTTCTTTAAAACGCGACTTTCTCACCGTCGCATCGCCTGTTCGTTTTGATGGAAGAATACGCGACGCGTCGCAAATGTTCCTTTCGTCTGTGTAACGAAATTTCTCGCATTTGTTTTTATATTTAGGCCTACAAGGTTTGCAAAACATTAGGTGGTTAGAATACGAACAGAGGTTCGTTTTCGTTTTCGTTTACACATTCAACTCGGGTTGCGCTCTTTTCCCATTACTCGCGCACACAGAGGTATTGAGGTAGAAAAGAAGAGAATAAAAAATGCGGCGAGCGAGAAAGATCGGCCTACCTAAAATTTCAAACTTGGTAGCTGGACAAGTTGGTGAAAGCACAAAGCAACCCCCCGCAATCAGGTCATACCTCTCGATGGAGGCGTCGCGTTCGTCCCCTTTATCGCGTTCTCTGTCTTGGCCGACCCACCATTTACATTGTACCTACTACCTAGTACGTCTACGTAACTACGTATTTGGTGGCGGTGTCGTTTCTCTATCTCTCTATTCGTAGCCAATACTGACAACGACCTCTACGTTCACCCTACTACCTTAATAGTGTGCGAGGTTTTTAGGGACGTTTCTCGGGTCGTGGTCGGCTGGTCGCTGTGTCAACTTACAACTTACTCGCATATCCGGACAAAATGGCAAACCCTTTTTTATTATACGAATACACTTGTAAATTACTCGTACGTTGTACGTTGTACGTTCTTGCTCCCTTTTTATCCCGTACCGCGCTTATCGCTCATCATGTCCCTGTCGGCTTGTCGTCTTGTAGGATACCTACATTTACCTACTCGTGATTACCTATAGGCCTTAGGCCTTATGTACTAACTAGAAATGGTATTTTTTATTTTATTTTTCCAAGTGTTTTAGTAAGTTTTTTTCCCAACTTCAGATGCCGAATAAGCACAAAAATATTTCACTCTCAATGTGGTGATATACTTTTGATTTAACGTGTATTTTGTATTTTTTTTTTTGATTTTAGACGCTGGATTTTCGATTTTTCAACGCCACCGATCTTTGGATACCAAGGTAAGTTTTGTTTCATTTATATTTTTGCTTTAATGTTTTTGTGGTTTCCTTTTTTTTTTTTTTTTTTTTTTCATTTGAACGATATAATAGATTTCCTTTATACGTATACTCGTATGTAGTATATATGTTACCGTTAAAGTATTTATTCTAGTTAATGTATAGAATCACTAGCTAATTCATGCTTTAACTAGTTATTCTATGCTTACACGGAGTACATTCCGTTGATGTGTGAAATAGTCCGTTCAAAATAGACATTGTGCATGCAAAAACCGCCAGAAAGCTGAAAATCGGTATAATAAACCTTTAGGTGACCATTACAAATAAACTGTCAAAAGTCCTCGTCGATTTGACCTTTGCGTCTTGAGTTATTCAAGGTCAAAAGTCAAAAATTTGAGTTTTTCGCATTTTTCTCGACGGCCGTGGGTATAATCGAAAATATAGTTCAGTTAAAAATTAAAGCTGAATAAATTCTCTACAAAAAACGTTTTGTTTTTATCCCCCGCTCGGTTCCCGTTCCCAAGATATCGTAAGTCGAAAAACTGGAGGAATTCGCGCTACACTGGAAATACTCACTC
>QBDW01002344.1:0-25396 GCA_003261595.1 Maconellicoccus hirsutus
ATTGTAATTTTTATATGAATGCTTAAAAAAAGGCAAATGATGTCCTTTATTTTATGAAATTTAAATTTAATTTTACCCAAAATGCAAAATATAAAAATTAGGAAAAAACATGAAAATTTATAATAACAAAAAAATCGTTTAATGGGTTCCCAAACTGAACAAATTTTAAATACTTATTAATTATTCTTATGCACGAAAAATCCGCTAAAAAAGAAATATTGATAATATTTACCATTTTTTCAGTAAGTTTTCAGGAGGGAGGGGGGAGTATGCATTGATTACAGCGCCCACAAAAAAACATTAAAAAATTAAGGAAAAATTGGCGTCCATTTTTTACTTAAAGAAACACTAATTAGACCGAAATTTTTCACTCCAACTTTTCCCCCATTATCAGAATATTTTACTCGATGACTCGAACTTTCCCCTCTCTCCCTTTCCTCGCTACAAAACTCAAACGATCTCATCCAGATAGGTATTTTCCACAAACCGAATCTGTTTTCGGTACATTTTCGTGTACGAAGTTTCAACACATATTCTTGACAAAACAATACTTCGCAAGAACATCGTCGCAACGACCTTGGAAAAATTTACTTCACGTATCGATTGAAATTTCAAGGCTTTTCGTACGATCTTTATTACTTCACGGAATGCTTCGTTCTTCCATTACGTACTCTGCAATGCTACGTAAGACAAGACCATAGCTCCGTACCAAAAACACACCTCGCGATTGTAATTTCCCTTCGATAATTACTTCCGAGTACTTGTACTTTTCTCACAAAGGTATGACAAGCTTGAGAAATCCTCCGTTCGATCGATAAAGTTCTTAGACGAAGTGTTTGTAACGCAAGTCACGCACCCAGAGCTTCCTTAGACGTATTAACGGTTACAACGGTACACGATGAGTACATTTTTGAAAAAAAAATTGATTCATCATGGTCATACGTATGATTTACACCCTTGGTTCGTCTTCTATGTACATCGTAATCATGCTAGCTCGTCAGATTAATACACCGTTTCGAATATCTTCAATCTTATCTACACGACGCTAACGAATCGATCGACGCGTTCGATTAATCATATATTTTGAAAACCAGTCGAAGAGAAATTTTTTACACATCGGTCGGGCCTAATAAAGTATGAAAAAGTTGACCTTACGAGTATAGAAAAATGAAAAAAAAACTCGGTCAACGCGAACTATATTGTCTTTCGGCGTCGCACAACCGGTTTGCTCCAATTATCTGCAAACAACTGCATCGCCGTGTATCGAGTAGGCAGAGGTATATCAGGTGAACGCGTCTTTTTCTACCGGAAATTTCGTTTGATACGTGTCGGATGTAGGGTTCGTTTGACGAAAAGGAAATACAAGGGACCCTCACAATTAATGAAAAAAATCTCCGCGAGTACCACCTTCCTAGGTATAAATGCGAAACAGGAAACAGAACAGCGCAAGGTGTTCGATATAGGATAAAATCCGCTCGCAGGGGTTGTTCAGCTCGCGTAAAAAGGTTAAACGATTTGTACCATACGATGGTACGTGTTGCAAGGTTAATTACAACCAGCGCCATTTGCTAGCCGAGAAAGCCACTTCGCGATGTTCGATTCTCCTATGGTGTACCAATGTACACCCATGTTGCATATACACGTACACCGTACAGGTACTTTATGGCGTAATGGTATATATTTTGCTGCATGTTGCATGTTTGACAGCGCCTTCTACCATTAATGAAATATTCGGCAACTTGAAAAACGTGCCGGTCATATTAATTCGTTACACAAGGCAAAGGTTAACAACTTTACCAAGGTTTACAGTACCGTTTTTTCGCGTCTTTACCGTAGACTTGGAAACTCCTAATAGCGAAAATTTCCAACTTCGTGATTCCTAAACCATACGTGCGCGAGTTCGGCGTCTACTTCCAAGGGTGATTCGCTATTTATTTCCACCATTTATAGCGCGAGAGTTTACTACAACGAGACTAGTTTCGAGTTATAATTTGGGGTTCCTCGAACTAGCCCTTTTCACATTTTAATACTCGTTGGCGACGTATGCTAATTACGTGCCTTTATCCGTATCGCAAAAGTTCAACAACTTCGATTTCCCCATCGTACTGTCATTGATAAAAGGTAACAAATGCAAAGGAACGATGCTTCAGCTCAATGAAATTGGGGGTTCCAATGGCGTGTTCTGAGTTTTTGCTACTCCGGACTCGTTCACTTTTTTCTGCCCTCGAACGTTTTTTTGATGTTTTTCCCTAACCCGACCTTCGATCACAGATAACGATTCATCATTATTTTTCAAAAACTCCACTTAACTCATCTTCCAACCTAGGAAATTCATTTAAATCACATTTCGCTTAAAATTTAATAAATTTGCTCATGTAGATCATATTTAATAAACTAACTTAAAAATTCTCAAAAAACGTCAAAATTTCGTTTAAATTTATTAAAAGTACACAAGGTTGTCAAAATGTCCTTAAAATCGTTCGAAGTCGCACAGAATTTGATCAAAATTCTATAAAAGCTGTAAAAAACAATAAAATCGATGAAAAACTTGCTTAAAATATCACAAAAATTACAAAAAAGATGTAAAAGTTGTTAAGTCATTCAATATTTGTTTATAATTGCACAGAAATGGTAAATTGTTCATAAAATAGTTCAAAATTGGTAATAATATACCTAAAATCGTTTAACATTTCCTCAAAATTGCCTAAAAACTGTGAAAATGTTGTCAAAATGGTTTAGAATTGAGCAAATTTTGTTTAAAATTGCTTAAAATTGCACAAAATTACCAAAATCTCATTAAAGTTGTTCAATATTTGCTCAAAATTCCTTAAAAGTCGCCAAAATGTTGTTAAAATTGTTCAATATTTTTTCAAAATTGCATAACAGCCGTTTAAATGTTGATAAAATTGATTAAAATTGCACAATATTTTATTAAAATTACATCAGAATTTTTAAAATATCGTCAAAATGGTTTAAAAACGATCAAAAAATAGTCATTTTACAAAACTTTACGAAAATTTTAAGCAGTTTTTGACAAATTGTAATCAAATCTAGACCATTTTAATAACATTAGGAAAGTTTTTATGCAATTTTGAGCAAATATTGTACGATTTTCATCTTCATGGCAATTTTGCACGCTTTTAGGGAATTTTTGATCATTTCTAAACCGTCTTAACACAAGTTCTAAACTGTTTTAATGACATTTGAAGAAATTTGCACAATTTCAACAACAATTTGATGGTTTTATGCAGTTTATACAAAATTTTTCATTAATTCAATCGTTTTTCATAAATTTATGCAATCTATACCCTAAAAAAAAGACAGGATTTTTCTCAGGCATAGATTTTGAAAACTAACCGACTCAAACGAACCCGAAAAGACCCGAACCGACCCGAAACGGCTCAAACGGACCCGAACCGACTCAAACGGACCCGAAAAGACCCGAAAAGAACCGAACCGACTCAAACGGCTCAAACGGACCCGAAAAGACCGAACCGATCCGAAACGGCTCAAACGACCCAAAAAGACCCGAACCGACTCAAACGGACCCGAAAAGACCCGAACCGACCCGAAACGGCTCAAACGGACCCGAAAAGACCCGAACCAGCTCAAACGGACCCGAAAAGACCCGAACCGACTCAAACGGACCCGAATCGATCCGAAACGGACCTCAACTGACCAGAGCAGATCCGAACAGATCCGAACCAACTCAAACCCATATTTTTCAAACGAAACTTCCTCCCCAATGATTCGTACATTGTGTTCGTATAACTGCTTTCATTATGCTTCACAGTAATGTCTTATAATTCGTTGAATTATGACACGTACTTGAGTGAAAACATTTTTCATGTATGTATTTTCATGTATACATTCTAGAAGAACCGCGCGGTGTGCGTTGTGAAACGGGTATCTAGTATTGAACAAATATTAAACAACTTTAACAACATTTTGACATTTTTACGTGATTTTAATCGATTTTAAACAAATTTTATTCCATTCTAAACCATTTTCAACAACGTTTTAACAGTTTTTATGTAATTTTGAGCAAATATTAATCAACTCGGTTAATTGATATTCGCACAAAATGACAGTTTTCAATACGGTTTTGTTTTTTTCACCTCATTCGCCTAATTTATCAAATTACTTGTCAAGAATTTCAAATAATTAGTTCGTTCAAATGAAAAACGAACAATTTTTTTCAATCTGTATAAAAAATTACTTTCCCAAATGACATAGAAAAGGACGAAAATTCACCCAAACCTCGAACCTTCCCGCCACTCCACCTTTGACTAAAATTACTCCATTCACTACACCAATTTACATTCCTCTATTCAAACTCGAATGGCGAAAGCAAACCTGCACTTCGGCACGTCGTATATCTTACCAAAACTGACAACCGTTTAATAAAAACGTAACGAAAAAAATTCGTCAAACTTGGAAGCCCTACAGACAAGATGACTTGTGCAATGACCCAGCGTGAAATTAGCATACCCAGAAGCATCGACCTGGGAGACCATACCTTGAAAAAACTTCGCGCCCGTCAGTGATCTCCTTGTAAATGACTTAAATACTCTCCATTAACATCGATTACTCGTTTTAATTCAGGTTAGATTAATATCAGTCGTGTGTCTGTACATAAGAACACAGCCGTGCAAAGATGCAACCACGTAAATAGGTTACTCATCGGTTTAATACACAACATGATGTATCGAAACATGTAAAAAAAAAGGCACACGCGCAAATCTCGCTTTAATATATGATCGAGAATAATACGAAAATATATACAAATAACACCCAAAATTAACTCTTTAATTAGACTTAAACGAGTTAATTACGCTGGAAATGGTCATCGGCTATGGAGAAAGCGTGTGTGTGCACGCGGTATATAGTAATAATATTCATCGGAGAAAGTTTATAGCCTGTATGATTATTCCCATTACATATAATGCATATATATATTCCGTGTAAATTATAACTTGCATAGCCAACACATCGTCCATATCGAAGAATGCTGGTTTCAATTTTTCTCCTTTTCTTTTCATTCATATTTTCAAAAAATTACAAATACGAGTTCGTCAACAACCGCTCAAATCCTGTACTTTCTCACGAGCTCAGAGAAAGTCCCAACTTTTAATTAAATATTTAACGTCTACTTATATTAATTAATCGCCCGGTAATAAAATTCTAATTATTTCATCCAAACTTCCCGACGCAATTGAAAATCCGTAAAAAAAAAACCTCGCGAAACTTTTCCGATATTTTAACCGCTTTGAAAAACTCACCAAGGGGAAATATAATTAATGAATCGCGAGTGATTTGCAAAATTAATACCGACGCGAGTCATTACAAAAGAAGAGTCACTTCTAATGACCTTTTCGCGAAACGATAAGACTCTCGAAGGGATTTAAACCCCTTATTTCACTGATTACTTGGAAAAGAAATTCAATCCATTTCGCGCACCGTCCCCCGCTCATTTTGGATTTTCCACAAAACGAAAAAAAAACTGTATTGCACCGGCTCCTATATACGTAGCAAATCGAATTAACCCGCTAGACCGCAAACGCGTCCTCGTGATTTCCTATAATGAAATTAAATTTACCATTTTTTTCCCTATAACTCCTTTTTTTTCTCGATACGGAGACAAAGACACGAGCAGGAAAAAGAAACCGAAAAAAAAAGGAAAAACCGCAACGTATAAAAAATTATAATCCGTGGTTTACGCTCTTCGATAAAAATTCATCGATCTGTAATCAAAATAAATAGAATCTTTGGAATAATTTCAACAATTTCATTTACGCATACTGGTCACGAATCGAATTAGACGTTCTGGTTTTTTCCCCCTCTTCCCGCAATTTCAACCATACGTAATATAGGTATCTATATTACGTATAAAAGCATACCCACGCGCGAGATCCAAGAAGAAAACCTAAGGTGGAATTTACGCCATTGAAATTCACCAAAAGCTCATTGTTTTTGTTTATGAAAAAAAAAAATCCACGCATTGTTTAAAAATCATCGGCCACGGAGGCGATATCCGAGCACAGAGAGACATACAAAAGTAAAAGTCATCCTGATTAACGAGTAATAATTACGGGACCGTGTGTAAAACTCGTTAGCAGTTCTGAAAAATGTATAATACGAATGCGGCGAGATGCGAGAATTATCCCTTCACCTCGTCTCCGTCGCATATCCCAAAAGGTATCTTTTACATTACGACAGTAAAGGCGCGGGCCAATTAAATTAGATGATTTTGTTTGAGCAATATTTGCCAACAATGGTGACTTAAATGAGGCAAAAAATAAAAATAAATGGATGCTGTAATATAATTGAAAAATGATCTTGGAATAACCGCTAGATAAAATGACTTGGTCATATACGTGAATATTATAAGGTCAAGATGTCATACAAACATCTTCGCCCCCTCCCTTCCCTCCTTGTCAACTCGTGAATATTATTCATTTTTGACAAATAATATCTACGTAGGTCGTACACATCACCTAAGAAAAATTTTAAAACGTGGTTGTTCCGATGAAAACACCGAATACTAAGAATAGAGAAAATTTACCAAAAAATTCGACAAACAATTACACGAAATTTGAAAACGCTAATTATCGTTATTATTATGATAATACATCATATTCGTATTCATCTTGAAAAAAAAATGTAAATTTGTTTTAAAACAGTTCATTTTCCAAAAATCCACGTGAACTTGCTAGATGAACGAATATTTCTTTGAAAACGCGAAGAGATCTCTCAGAAGTTCGCATCGAATGCAAATTAAATTGGTGAGGAGGGAAGGGGGGTTAATGCTGATATAACGTATAACAACTTTTTAATACTTGCACGAAAAGATTTAAATTAAAAATAAACATTTTCAGGAAAAACGAAATGACGTCACGTATTCAAGATTTAGTATCCATTTTTGAATAAAAATTAAAAATAAATATGCATGCAAAAATCATGAAGGAAATTTTGAATTTCTCAAAAAAAAATTTGAACAGGCTAAAAGAAACGGTACGGATTATTAATCACTTCCTAATATAATTATAATTAATATAAATAGGCACATATTAACAAAAAAAAATTTTCCACGTACATAATTTCTTAAAATATTGTCGAATGTGCTTTATTAGACCTCAAGATTCATAAAATACGCGCTCCACATAAAAATACAATTTAATTCAATTTCTTGAAAATTTATCTAAAAATTCAAACACACGCAGGTTAAAGTAATAATAAAAAAAAATTTAACGCAATCGCAACACCTAAATCCATAAAAATCGTCTAAAATAAACTCCATAAACTTCACACACCGAAACCCCCTACGCTTTGATTTCGCAACATTATCGAATATTACCAATCTAAACACATCGATTGCCAAAAATCAAACAATTTCTGGCCAATTACACAAATTAACACTCGCGTTGCGTAGTATGGCATTTCATCAAATGCATATCGTCGACCATCTAACATCTTGTAAACACCGCCTCTTCGAAATTCCTTTTTTTTCACCGCTTCGATAATTACTTTCTTAGCATGAAGCGCAATCTTCATCGAGCTTCATCGCTACCGTTGCTTATTCTTTCGCTAAAATTACCACCATCATGCAAATGACGTCATCGATTCAATTATCTTTGATCTATCGACACCGCTTGTAAATCTGCCGAGTCGTCACAAATACGCAAATTACACAGTTTGTAATTAGTCGAGAAAAAAAAACAATCTCCGGCGTACGCTTATTCACGTATATACTCGCACTGTGACGATACATTTTCTTTGAAAAAAAAAAAGGAATTAAAATCCAGTTAGGTTGAGAAAAACTCCTCGAACTAGCACACGCTCTTGATGGACGTGAGATTTAGGGAAATTTTTTCCACCTGGAGGTATCATTATAGAAATTCCGCCTTATGACCTCATATCCACCCGAACCATTAACGATGCCTAAATCAAGCTTTGATTGTTTTGTTAACAAGTACAATCAGATAATGATTTTTCGACTATTTACCACGGTTCAGTCGATCTTTATCGTCTTGGATATTCTCGGTATAACTTACGATACAATCAGCCGTATAAAACCCGTTACACGTTCGATGGTGTAAATTTACCTTATAACACCAAATAGGGAAACTTTGAGATTTAATTTTCACCCAAAAATAACGCCGCACGCTGCGGTAGAGCATCTTTATGCGTATTTTTCCCACTTCACCTCCGCTAACTCTCTCCAAGGTTAATAAAGTTTTAAGGCTGTTTTTTATGATAAACACGAACACGCGATTATATATACACAATTACGCACACGTCGAGATCTCGAATACCGTATCAATTCAACTTTCTTAATTTAAGGTAGCATCTCATAGTTCGTATAAGTTTTCCCCTTTCTTCGTCGCGTACTCTATACGCCTCCACATCAACCCTTATGGTTTTACTCCCCGAATGAAATCTCTTACGTGTAATCTGTCGTTTTGAATTACAATGTCGCGCCATTATCGGCGATATTTCTCTTCGAGTAGCGATGTCTCCGTCTCTATCGCACGCGTCGATAATTACCTCGTACATTTGTATAAACTTCCATTGTAGAAAAATAATAAGCAAACTGTAAGGAGAAAATACCCGTCGAGCGGATGCACTTCGCTGGTTTCAGCTCGTTTTTTTTTCATCGTATTAGGACAGATTTGATTTTCACTTTTACGGATTCGATCGAACCTTATGTTCAGCAGGAAACAAAGCACGCCAAAACACTACAAATCGACGACCATATGGTACACGAAGACGAAAAAAAAATTCCCCATAAAAACCGGTGCACTAAATCAACACAACGGTCGAATATCAAATGAACTCTCGGCTGCAATAAAAACCAGAATCTTGTTTTTTCCTTTTTTTTTTCCTATTTTATCAACTGAAATACCGCCACTTTGATATTAGTGTATTAACGCCTCCGCTGGTTTTATTTGGATCGGGAAAATAATCATTTGTGGTGCACACATCGTAGTATATCACCCAACTACACCGAAATATAAACACAATACACGTGTGTAGTGAAAAAGTGGTGAAAATCTTTTTAGACGAGACGAGGAGACGGGGGAAGTTGACAGATTACAATAATACAATAATTACTAACCATTTGCTCGAAATAATATCCACCTCTTGTTCGTTAATTAAAACCGTTAACCTTTATTAATGCTTCATCGTTCCATAAAGTGAAAAAACAGGTAAATATTATACCGTGAAACGACTACTTCCTTTCGATGAAAAACTTTCATATGTTTTACTTCCATATAATAACCAATGCGTATGTCTTAATTTCTTTCACATAAGTATACAATTTAGCTAATAAGATGAAGTGGCCAAGTGCGGAAAAGTTCTCAGTTTTACTCTCTAAAAAACGAAATAAAAAGTGAATTTACGCAAAATGTCGCGTTTCGAAAAGAGACACGTGTCATTTGTTGTCTTTAATAAATGGAAGGGCTTGAAAATAGACAAACTGAATTATTTCAATAAATTAATCAGAATTATTTGGGGTAACTTTGAAAACATGAGGTAACTTCGAGAAGTATTTTTATGCATATAAAAATAAATTAATTGGCCATAAAATCATATTAGAAATTTTTTAATAAACGAAAACCCCCAAAAATAGTCATCTACAAAATCACTAAACCCATTTTTTAAAGTCACCTGTACTTCTAAGGTTAGCATCAGCTCAAATGATACAATTCTCCCCGCCCCTTCTAAAAAACAAAAATAACCTTTCAAATGCGTCAATTAATTTTAATTTTTCATTAAAAACACTTCTCAAAGTGGTCCCATATTTTCAAAGTTACCCCTCATGATGCTATCTGGTTCCAAAACGCAAAAATAACATTTGAAATACATCAACTAATTTAAGTTTTGATTTAAAAACACTTTTCAAAGTGACCCCTTGGTTTCAAAGTTACCCCAAATGACAGTATCTCTTCCTAAACCGCAAAAATAACACTTAAAATGCTTCGAGTAATTGTGATATTACATTAAATCCCGTTTTCAAAGTGACCCCAATGCTTTCAAAGTGACCCCACATGACGCTATCTGTCGCCAAATCGCAAAAATAAAATTTAAAATCGGTTGAATAATTTCAATTTTACTTTTAACCTCCTTTTCAAAGTCACCCCGGGCTTTTAAAGTCACCCCAAATGACAATATCTCTACCCAAAACGCAAAAACAATATTTAAAATGCTTCAAGTAATTTCGATTTTGCATAAAGACCACTTCCCAAGATAACCCCGTATTTCTAAATTTGACCTAAACAATGATACGTGAATTAATTATGAAAAAATTACTTCACCTCGTTCGTTTGAAAAAATCCGAGAGTTTAATTTGCATGAATTAAAATCGTAGTAACTTCGATACATTTGAGCTATGACTAATTAATTAGTAAAAATAAAAATAAGCTAACATAAAATGTATAATCCATAAAGCACATGAATAATCGATTTCGCTTAGACAAATTAAGCGTCACATTGAACCACTTCATCAACTTCCTTGAATCACGATGCAAATTAGGCTTTAAAAGCATTCCCGTAAGCTCCTTTTAAGTATTTCAAGCGTCGTTTAAATTATTGACCTTGAAGATAGTACAGTTTCCTGGTAAGAATTGTCCAGTGCCCACATTACTGGTGATTTACACCTCGGAATGGTTCTATTTGGAATATAATTTTTATGTGTTTTGTACATACACGTAAAGAGGTGGAGGTTAAATTGCATTATTTTTCTGTACAATTCTCCAGCTATAAATCAAGTTTAAGGATATTGCTGGAAAATTTAGGATCCATGTACTTCATATTATTTGCACTTATAAATAAATGTAAAAAATGAATAACGCCCACGCAAACGTAAATACCTGAAAATGTAATTAAACTACCAGAAATGCTCACAGCAAGTAGCTTCTTACAATCACACATCTCTGTAAAAAGATGAAATTCCTTCGAACTCGAGACTTCTTGCTCTTACTCCAAGAAAACTGAAATCTGTGTTCTTAAAACCCCTTACAATCGACTCCCCTACGTGAATGTCAAATTTCACGACCCTTTTCTCTTCAACATTACCTTCATTACCTTTACGACCTTCTCTTTAATTTACAAACTGGAACTGGAACCCTTCTCGAAGCCATTTCAATCCCTATGCTTCGTCGATAAATCGATAATTACGATATCGAGCTATTTTTAGACCTCCATTTGGTATCGTATTGTTAATTGAAGTCCACGTTTTTAATCTACTCACCAAATGACATTTTTGTTCATCTCATCTACAACTACAAGCATCTCTAATTAATTAAAAACGGGTTTAAGATATTCCAAAAAAATAAATTGGAAATCTCCATAGTTCAACTACCCAAAAAGACTCCCTCAACTAGCACCCAAACCATAACTTCATAATCCTCGCATTTAATTACGAACGGAATGTCGCGTGGTATATCTCCGTCGCTTTTTTCCGCAACATTATAATCAACAACCAAGAAGACGCCCATTACACGAAATATTAAACATTTTAATTCGACTAATTTCAACTTATTAAAGTAACAATCATATCACACGAGCATTGTTGCGTGCAAGTACCAATTGCCTGTATAGCACAACCGAGCTTGGACGCATTACATTTACATAAATTATGTAAATCATCTTAAATAAACCGCAACGGTTAATTGTTTCTGTTTCGTTGTTGACACGCAAAAGTGATATCTCAGAGATGAAGCCACATCTCGCTGCTGTACGATGCGACCGAAGATCACAGGGCACATACGCCTTATGACGGGCGTTGAAAATGAATTATCGACGAAACACGAAGCTTTGTCGTTATGCCAACAGTGTTGATGGTACGATCGCGGTCTTCTCGGTGTGCCTGTTGAAGGCGCATATTTACATACATGTACGACGTTGGTAATGGGCGAGAAAACGTTATAATTTAAACACAGTAGCTACCCTAAATTATATCCCGAAGGTATTTTACAACAGAAGGCGTTTGATCGATGAAACGAAGCGTTATAATTGATTTCTCGAAATGATATTAGGATGCGAGTTGTGTTTTTTTTTTAAGAACTAGTTTTTCCTTCCCCCCGTCTCCTTAACCTCGAGTGGAATTTTTATCCGAATCGTAAATCAAATATTACCAGACAATCGTGATGATACGTCACGATTCCACAGGGTGTAACGACCAACGCAACCCTTTGCAAAGACACCACCGAGGGACCGACAACACCCAAACACCTGAATCGAGCTGCACTTATTCCACATATTGTATCATCGGCAACGCTGCAGAAGGAATAAAAAATATACACAAAGGCGTCACCACAGAAGTACATTCCACCTGGATCTACACATTCGAATATAGCTTCCCTTTTTTTCAAGATGCGCAATTTTTCAACCTCCATAATACCGCCTATAGCATCCCTCCTGCAGATTTGTTGTATGATAAACGAAAAACGCCCGCTGTGAAAGTAAATACACACGCGAACAAGACGAACGTTCTTTATGCATTTTAATTTCCTCGAAAAAAGGATTAACCGGTATACCTGCACGACGCCGGTACTTGAGCTGTTTCTTAACGCAGACTATCTATCTAAAGTGCTTTTATTATATCGAAATGATTCACGTCGTGCATCCAACATAATATAACCCAACGAGGCAGTTTGATAACCACGGTTAGACGCTGGTACCGAAATATTTCCTATACATTATTTCCTACGAAACCTCCGCGGTTTACCGTCAAAATCTCATCCAGCCTTCGAAACTCACTCGTGCGCGTTTGCAGTAGTGATTTTTCAATTGATAATATCGCCAAAATTAAGTTTTACCACTGTCGACCTGAAAGGACGCCACGGTCTCCAACGAAGATTTCCCAATTCACGAGTACAGTTAGTCATTCCAATTCAACTACCTGATGACCAAAGCAACACGAATGGACAAATTTAGACATCTATCATTAGTCGTATTCATTTGGTCGTTTTTTTCACTTCTTACTCGTATAATGATCGGAGAAAATGTATTCAGCATTCAACCTCCAGATTTCTATTTTGTTTCTTCAGTGACAATTCGTCGTGATTTATTTTTTATTTTATTTTTTTTTTCTTTAGCAACGGAGAAAACGAAGGAATCGATTAATCTTAGAGAAAATTTCGCGAATAAGCGACGATTTTTTTGAAAAAAATAAAATAAAATAAAACTATTTTAAAAACTAGGAAAAATGAGTTCGGAAAAATCTACCACCCAAAAAATCACTAAATGATTTTCAGAAATACAAATAACTACAATAAAATATTTTATCGACAATCATCAGCGTATTTGTTCTTTTTTCGAAAAGGTAATTGAAGGAAACTAGAAATGAAAAACGAAGAATTTTTGGTAATTTAACTTCGAAATTCCACTAAAATTTTAATTAAACAGTCATTCAATTTTTCTGTGATAATTTTAATTTTCTTTGGAATTTTTATAACATAAAAATGAGTCATCCAAATTATAGAGAAATTGAGACGAAATTTCAAAAGATGAAAAAATTGTCGATACAAAAAATATCTCTTTTCAAATTTCCAACAATTTTTATTTCGAACATTTGTTTTTTAATCACCCCAAGTATTTCAAAGACGCCCCAACTAAGCTACTTTGTTCGCAATACCAACAATATGGCAAAAATGTGGTAAAATTTGAAAAATACAAAAAAATTGTCGTTGCAAAAAATGTCCCCAGTAACTTTTGTTTCAAGATTCTTTGTCTTAAGTCGCCCCACGCCTCTCAAAAACGCCCCAACATGAGTGTTCCACATAAATGGTGGTTTGCCATTCTCAATTTATATTACAAATATCAAGTTTCACATACATATATTCGACAGATTACGGTTTTTTCGTATTTTTTTCAAGGTGAGAAGGGGAGAGGAGAATAGAGAATTACCCACATAAAATTCTAACAAATTTCTGAACAACATATTTCACTTGTTTATTTTGACATTTACATGTCTTGGCCAAGATACACAAACTCAAAAAGCGTCACGTGGTTGCCACGGTAAATTCTCAAGGTCATAAATAACAATTTTGATATTTTCATGTTATCATATTACATAACATGTCATGAATGACACATTGTTATTGATATTTTCATGTTACACAAAAATCGAAAAACGTCACGCGATTATCATGGTAATCGTTGTCATGGCGACATGTCATGCTCATGAGTGACATGTGATCATGCCATGGCAGCATGTCAAGTGGCATGATATGATGATAAGTCATTGTTACGGTGACGTGCCATGGTTCAGAGTGGCATATGACGTCAGATGAAGTCTTCTGATGAACATTGTCGCGAAGTCACGTGAAAATGTCATAATATGTTGCGGACGCAAGCTGATTCTTTAGGGTACAGAACGAATATATTTTTTTATTTTATTCTCAAAATACCAATTAGCATTTTTCTCACAATTTCAATTTAGCCTGCATTTTTGACTAATCCTACCCCCTCCTGCCCCCAATCAAAATGAAATTCGCTCCGTCACTGCTTTTCAAATATGTATACACCATTTCTTAGACGATGAAACAAACAAAGCGTTTTTAAGGAAAATTTTCAAAACATTCTTTCAAAATTCTTCCTGGCATTTTTGTCTTGAATTTGCACATTTCATCTCTTCCTTGTAAGCGATACGGCTCGACGACAGTCGACAATAGATTTTTAGTTTTTTTTGGCGACTTTACAAAAAGCATCTCGTATCACTTGTTTAACCTTGACTCAAGCAACCAGTCTGATTATACCGGTGAACCGGTGGATTTCGAAACTAGTGTAATATATCGCACGCCCACATACGCCCGAACCGAGCCCATAAAGTACAATATCTATGTATACGAAAAGAAACGAAGAAACACATGGAATTAATGCTGGTATTTTACACGTAACGCAATTCGTACCTTTATCCGGGCTAAAATGGCGTTATTTTTTTCATTTCAATCGGATGAGCGAACCGATGGCTCGATGACGCGACATGGCTTGTCGGTTGCAGCGTGTTTTTTCTCTACAGGTAACATTGTCCAAATCCGCTGAAACGGAACGGATATCATTTCCTGAATGTGCGTCGGCGCTGTTCTCGCGTTCGTCTTTTAACCCCCGACGTAGATCATTTGCTTTGGTCATTTTCTTCTTAACGTTGCGGACTAAATTGATCCCAGGTAAACCATTAATTTCGTGATACACCTCCGCCCTCGTATTTCCATTCAAAAGCGCAACACCTGTAATAAGCTTGCTCGTGGGAATCTATATTTCCCGTTTATTTGGTATGCGATGGAAAAATACGACCAATAAATCGCCGATATTCACGAGATCAATTACGACGAAAATTTTCAATCGATGGTCGATGAAATTATATCTAAATGGCGAGACAAGATTTCGAAATAATTACGCGGTCGCCGTATCGAGCCAACGGTTTTGTCATTACGGCCGTGATTTTCGGAGATCTACGTCGATGTCGTCTCTGCGCTTCGGTAGGGCCATTTGGTTTCTATCCTTTTTCGTTGCTATGCTGTTTCGTGCACCGAAATTTCTATGCAACGTAATCGCTCGTTAAATTAAATTCACCCCGAGTAACCCTTTTCCTTGGACGTATATCAGACGAGGAGGCGCATTAAAGAACATCTGTCCTAATGGATCATACCGAACATAATGACAGCATCGGTGAACTTCTGAGGTAGCTTCGGGCCGAGTTACGGTTAACAATGGACTCGCTATTCGTACCGATAGCGTAAATCGTAACAAAAAAGCACCTTCTAGTATCCGTAATCTTGGAAAAAGAAAGATCTGCCGCAGGTGAGCTGTACCTTCGTATAATGAAGACCATTTAAGGGTATATTTGAATCAATGACAAGGTAGCGAGTAAATTTTTTCCCCTCTGTTTTGAAGATTAATTCGTAGAATAATATATCAAGCTGACTTCTTTTTTTGTTGTTTTGAATGCACGATTTCACGGGTGGCTTTAATAATTCATCTTTTTTCGTTTTCGAAACATTTGTTCATTGACGTTAATTTCTATAAGATGCTCCTGACGGTTTTTTTTTTCCTCCATTTCGAATATCTTTTAAAAGGTTGCCGAGAAATAACGTACGGGTTGATGAATTAATGGGGGATTATGAATAATGGAGGATTTCTGGGTGATTGAAGTAACAGCTTAATATGCAGCGAAATACGAGTTCGATGGCGAAATTTCGTCGAAGTCGAGTTTCGTATAATCGAGTTTTTTTTTTCATTAAATCTTGAGATTTTGATATGTGATTAACTGGTCACAATAATGTTGCTGTATCTTCAATATTTTTTACGAAAATGTGAAAAAAACGCAATTTTCCCTATTTTTAGACATTTTCTTATATTTGAGGAGAGAGGGTTGCTCCAAATTGAATTTTTGTAATCACCAAAAATGTAGAGAAGACAGCAAGGACGAATTTTTACTGAACTTTTTCTTCTGTAAAACCAACAAGCGCTTGGTAGAAGCGTTTAAAATATTGGGGCAGGTGCGTAGGCTATTAACGGGGGGGGGGGACTAAGGGGTATAGCCCAAAGCGGAAAAATTTGGAGATGACAAAAAAATGAATTAAAAAGTGTGCCCAAAAGAATTTTTTTAAATCGAAAAATTATAAAAAAGTACAATAATAAAAACAAATTTTGAACAAGTTCGGAAAACTGCAAATTGTTCCTTGAAGAATTAAAAAAAATTCGATTAAAGCAAATTTTGAGAAATAAAAAATTAAAAGTTAAAAATTGTACCTAAAAACTTTTTTAAATTAAGAAATTAAAAAAAAGTACTTTTAAGACGAATTTTGAAGAACAAAAAAAATCGAAAATTACGTCTTGAAAAAAAAGTACAATTAACACAAAACAAAAAATTTTAAAATTCAAAATTGTACCTAAAAAAATTATTTTAAATCAAAAAATTGGAGAAAAAGTCAACTTGAAATAAATTTTGAGTAACAAAAAATCTAAAAGTTGAAAATTATACCTCAAAAAATTAAAAGACGTACAATGGAATTGAGTTTTGATGAACAAAAGATCTAAAAATTGGAAATTGTACCTCAAAAAATAAAAAAATTGAAAAATTGAAAAAAGTACAATTAAAAAAATGTTGAAAAATAAATCTAAAAAAATTATGCATCAAAAAATTGAAAAAATTGAAAAATGAAATATTTTGAAGAACAAATAAGTTGAAAGTAAGTGTTAAATCACCAAAAAAGTTGATTTTTCGCATTTATCTTGTAAAAAAGGCCTTCACCATATAAATAGTTATGCATGAAATTAATCTGTGCTAAATTTCTTATAAATAATATTCCGAGCATTTTTTTGATTGGCACCTTTACTCTGCAAAACGCCTTCGTAAAATATCGAAATTCTAACAAACCCGACACATTACATGGAATCAATTATGTACCAAACGACCCCAAGAAATATCCATGTCCATCCGTTGTAAAGTGCCAAACCAAAACGTATACTTCGATCATCGCCAATTCCAACAATTAGTTCAAACACGAACACAGAATTGAACCCAAGACTCTCGTTAAAATTACAGGAATACGTCATTCAGCCGGTAAATTGAAGAATTAGAGGTAAATTATCGTCGGACGCACGTCCATCGTTGATGGTATATTCAACGAGGAAGTCTTAGATACTAATACAATTATAACGCAAATTGAACCCACTCGTGAGGTAATGAGATTACGTATGTACTCGAACCCTCTGGTGTCTGGCACCTCGACAGCATTTCTTTCGCCTCGTGTGGTGTTGCCAATTTCAACAAATATGTACCTCGACGTCTTACACAAAGCTCTCGCGTACGATGTACGATTACAAAACGGATCCCTCTACCGGAATACGCGTCGTAATGCGTATACACATGCACTACGAGGAAAAATCCATCGTGGTAATTATGTTTGGCACTTGGTCCAAAATTGATATTCAGATCATGGCCGTCTTCTTTTGTTAGATGTCACGCTGACCTTATGTACATTCTAATGAGGACATTATGCGAACAAGAATGTCAGCTATTTATCCATCGACAATTAAACAGGAAAAGAAAGAGTCATCTTGTGAAAATTTATTCGCCTTGTGTCGTGTACAATTGTACATGTGTACTTTGCACTTCACGTGTGCTACCATCGGTATAAAAAAATTCACGTATATTGCCCCCGTCGACGTTGGCTTCGGCCACCGCCGAGAGTTTATCAGGTGAACCGAGATAAGGTCGATAATTACCGCATTGTTGGCAATATCGAATTGTTCTAAGCGGCTAATTTCGGGTCACTGACTGACCGTGTATTTTAGGCTTCCGGTTTTGTTTACTTTATACGTACACTTTCCAATGTATGAATATAATTTCATCGACGAATAATTTCCATTTATTTCAAATGGAAACAGGAGACAGGAAGGTAAATTGTTAGGTTTAGTTTTTCTCGGCGTATTTTCGAAGGGAAATTGAATTTTATCTGATTCGTGTCCGGCGCCCATTTCACGTACATGATTTTTGATCCAGTTCCGATGCGTATTCCGCTCCAATTAATGGAAAGTTGGAGTATTTGTGAATTGTGTACATGTACACGTATCGTGT
Source organism: Maconellicoccus hirsutus (assembly GCA_003261595.1). Lineage (NCBI taxonomy): Eukaryota > Metazoa > Arthropoda > Insecta > Hemiptera > Pseudococcidae > Maconellicoccus > Maconellicoccus hirsutus. The sequence goes on from QBDW01002344.1 coordinate 18,593, forward strand.
CACGTTCGGATGCTTTCGCGCGATATATTTTTCGCTGATTATTTCACGTGTATTCGGATGAACGAAGACGAAAAAAATCCTAAAATCGATCGAAAAGCATCGTTGGCCTTTCGACCTGTACAAAACAACGTATTAAAATCTCATTTCTTCGATGTCCAGCTTCGTTAATCGTTCGGTCCGTTATCGAAAAGACGAATTTTCCCAGTCGTGTACGATTTTCGTCCGAACTCAAACCTAATAACCGCGCCGAGTTTCCTGTCTAATGTAATTATCTCGTTGTACCGTGGGCTCCTCTTAATGTGATTGATTTCGGGGTATTTTTCATCTTTTTTTTCACTCTTCGTAAACTCCACGAAGTTATTGTTTTTTAATCGACGTCTACGTAATATCTCGCGTTTCGGAACCTTCGAAAAAAAGCCGTTGAAAAATGAACGATGACGTAATACGTTCTTTTGTTCTATACGACAAATTTTCTACACACATTTCGGAAGCAAACCAGCCGCATTTCCGATCATTTAATTGGTGTCCTTTTAACGACGTGAAAGTGTTAATTGGCGAGTTAATTTAGTTTTTTTTCCCTTATTGACCAAACACCGCGAACCAATGAACCGACGGAGAAAGTAACCTCGTGTCGGCATCATTTCATGTAATTAGTTTAATTAATACGTTATATGCATACGTACGCGGTTACGAGAGATACGCGATTAAATAATATTTGAGGTTTTTTTCGTACAAACGCTAATTAATCACCTAATTAAGGTTTAGCTCGAGAGCAGATACAATGAGCTAATGGCCGCAGATTCTTCTCGGCAACGGGCGCTTAGTCATACTTGTATGAGTTGTCATTAATTTTTATAACGACCGTCTCAACGGTGTCCGCGTGGTGTGAAAAATCACTCGGAAATCCATTACGTGTCTTGGCCATCCCTTTGTAACGAGTTCGTGGATACGATTGAATTTATGCGTGTCGTTGTCTGAGTCTTCTCTAAATGGACCGAGTTTTGACAGCAGCACAGAATACCAATTTTATGCCTTTTTTTTGCTGTTTTCTACATCGCGTCGACGAACTACACCCACGATGAATAATGAAGAGCTCTTTCCAAATATGAGAAAATGACGGAATTCCTGTTTAAATTCGGTTTTCGAATTTCGACCTCTTTTTACTAAAATATGATAAAATTTAAAAAAATTCTTGTTCCCATGTTTAACTAAATATAAGTAAATTCGTCAACAAATCAAAATATTCCCTCGACCAAAACATGACATGTACCGGATTAGTGGAATTTTTGACATCAGATAGGAGGGAGGCGGAGGGTAAGAGGGATCGAATTGTTGATAGACATCAAAATATTAAAATTTCGTCAGTAAGAAAATTTTCCAGACCATTTCAAGAATTCGTAGCTTCACAGAGGGGAAGCAAGAGCGGTGCAAGAATGCCTTCCGATGTGAAAATTTTCATTTATATACCAGAATTCACAAAACCAAAAATTGTGTCAAGATCAAAAGCGGTTATTTAAAGCATTCTTCACTTTGGGGGACAAAAGTGTAATGATAGGTCATCGATTTTTCTTCATTTAGCATATTTTTCTATCCGGAATTTTGGCGGTTTGAAATTTTCCAAGATGGCGGTAATTTGAAAATTTTGAGTACGAATAACTCCAATTTTATCATACCTAGCGATTATTTTTTTTTGATTTTGTTCTACTCTCGAAGGATAACTTGTGCGTGGTGACGAAATCAGTGTTACCACTTTTATTACCCCAAAGAAAGTAATTCGAAATTTTCCAAAGTGTAAAAAAATATGAAGTTCATGAGTTGCAATTCTGAAAAAATTTTCAATTGTAGTTCATTTTACATAGAATGTGTTAAAATGTTTTTTGAAATTTTTAAGAAAAAAATATGAAAATTTGCAAATTTTGGTGGATTTATTGAAGTAAAATTGAAAAACAGTTTTTCATATTATGCCATGAGTTGAAAATAATTCGAAAAAAATCAATTTTCTTGAGAAATTTTGGAAAAATTTGCATATTTACTGCTGTCCAATTCTGGTATTTACTTTCTTCATCACTTTAAGTGGGGCAAAATGGGATAAAAAAATTAAATTTTTTTTCATTATATTCAAAGTTGATAAAATACAACCGTTTCCGTTTTGGAATGCTTCCCAGTTTGAACAATTTTAATTCTGTATCGATATACATCATTCGAAAATTCTTTGCTTCTTTCAAGAATTGCAATTTACTTACACTTTGTGACTGCATTATTCAATAGGAAAAAAATAAAACGAAAAAAAAAATAAACACAACGAAATCAAATGAAAATAAAGTAAAAAAAGGAATCATCTTTCTCAATTTTTCACACCTAGAAAAAAATCCAATAACCAAAAACACACAAGATGATAATAAAAATTACCTAAAAATAGAAAAATCGTGAAAATTCTCAATTTTCAACTCATGTTCTCTGAACCTCGAAAATAACTAAATCGATAATCGACATTTCATTCCGTGACATCCCACGATTATAATTCAATTTATTTACCATCTTATTCGCATCAAACAACGAAATAACTCTGCGAAATGCTCGTTTGAGACATGAACATCAAAACAATCAAAATAAATTTAATTTATAAACAAAGCCTTCAACCTCGACGTAATTTTCCCCTCATCCTTATAAAAATACCTCTAGACATTACAATCCACTCGTCGAACGCAGCCCTCTCTGAAAATATGACAAAATGGAAAAATCTCATCAAACGAGGGCTTTAACTCGACACGTAAATCCTCAACCCCATTATTAGCTCTCTGACGAATCGTAAAAATGAAAATAAAACCTTCCATATAGACAACTTGGTCGTTTTACAATTTACGCCGCTTTGTAAAGCCCTCAGATTCGTTATATTTCGCGTCACCTCAAACGATCATTTGCACTATACGCACTATTCATTAACATCTACCTTCACGTATATTATATACGATCAAAAATATTCGTACCTTAGAAAGCGCTTTCTCTTTATTTTAGAAAATTTCAACCGAAGAATTCGTGATTACACAAAATCTACTCGTTTCTAGACAAAAAGTCACTTCCGAAACGTGCTCGTTCAAAAGACCAACTTGGTAAAATACCTTCGAATTCTTCATTATAAAAATCCTTCTACAATCGAACAAAACCTTGGAAACGTGCGATTAACAAATAAACACGTCTATTTTGTCTTATTTCCAGAATCACATAACGAGGTATGAAAATTAGGCCGAAATTCACGTACATGGACATTCATATTCGCGCTTACGACGTCTCCACGATTCGGTACAATTGTGATTTAATTACGTAGACAATACTGCATTTATAATTACATCTCTTTTCCACCATATTTCCTCGTAGACTCAGATAAATCATGAACGAGATAAAAAAATCTAGACCGTGTTATCGAATTATTAAACTCGAATCTATGTCAATATACGTGACCACCTGTTCATCTCAATGGTCACCTTACAATTGGAAAATTCTCCTAAAGGGCACGTACCATAGGAAAATTTTTTTTCTTAATCGTTTCTTCCCGTTTTCCCATCATCTCCTTCGTCCAGCTCGAAAACTCCTCCGAGATACGGTGCGTGCCATATTACACGTACCTGACCGTATCACATGGTACAGATACCTTTACATACAATACAATCGTTCTCGATATGGTATCTCAGTTAGATGTGGATTACACGTAACACAGCTACCATGACGATTCGATTCTTATTTCAACTTTTCGTGATAGCCACTCGGCTGCGCGCAGCGCCGGCAGCAGTTACGGTACCATTATTTTAATGCCTCGATGACAATTCCAATTCACGCTCTTTTAGCCTCGCACAAAAACCGAGGTAAAAAAATTAAAAAACCGAAGCCGAGGCGATTGACTTGCACCGAATATCACTATTTCGGCCACCTATTAAAATACCACGTATTTCGATCATTGATTACGGTCCTCGATTCCGAATTAAAAACACTCCAGGCATCGACGCTTTGGCTGCGGCGAGTTCCAAAAAAAATACCGCGACGAGCCCGCGGTACTTTTCGCCTCTCGTACTCGTCGAAAAATTTTCCCGGGGAAATCTCACCACTTATATTCAGATACGTAAGAAGATTATATTCAAACCCCGAGAAATATTTCTTTTTCCTTTTTAACTCGAGCAAATCAAAATATAAGGCTAAAAACCGTATGTATCAAATCCTGTGGGAAGCAAGCGCGTATTATCGTTTCTCTTATATAAAAGCAGCTGCAAAAACTATAAATCACCAGCGTGTACAATTGTGTAAGATATCCTGCGTCTTTATGATCTTGTATAATAACTTTAAAAACCTCAACGCGAAACGAAAAATTTAAAGAGGAAGGAAAAAAAATCCTTATTGTCCGCGCGCATTATAAAGGCTTACAAAATATAAGGAAAACGTATTTCGTAATCTTTTCAAAATACAATCCTTATATATTAGCCGCGACTCGCCCTACGGACGCGAACACCCCGAGTACCAAAAATTGCTTATTTTCATCTCGATTATTAAATTTTTCAAATATCATCGCCTTTACGGCCTGCGAAAATGATATAGAACTTATTTAGTCCGCGGATAAAAGAATTACCTTACATATATCGCGAGCTTTTTTTTCCTTTTATAACAAAACTTTAACCCATGTGTGTTATATACGTAAACGGTAGAAAATGCATTTTCACGCTAGAATTTTTCTATAATGAACTCCAGCGGGATTTCAAAAAGCCCCTTTCAGCATCTTGTAAGTTTATTTTTATTTACGACTTTCTTGTACACCGGTGTTTTATTCGTACCCCGCGACTCCCGGCCTTCATCGCGTCATATAATTCCCTCGATATCTATTACTCTCGAACGAATATCACCCTCCGAGTTTTTTTTTCCACTACGATGAACTCCCAGCCTTTGTCTAAGTTTCGTGAACAGAGCCAAAATTAGCTCAAACATCGGATAATTTTTTTAATAAAAACTTCATTCAATTATCAACACAATGCCAGAGGTTGATCTCATTAAAGTTCGAAAAAATTATGTTCGCGGTTTTTACATCTACACGACACGACATAACGAGTCAATTTCGCGATTATTTTTTTACTACTCTGAAAAAATAACTACCTCGTTAATTTGTGCGAAATTCGAAACTTGAAAATTTTTTCGGCCGACTTCAACGTACAAATGAAAGTTGTTACTTCGGAAACGACATTATAATCCCTAATTAATTCTTTTTTGTTCTTGATTTTTCAACTTCACTTCAACTGAATAACTCACTCGTTCGATGAAAATTCAAACGAAATTCAGTGTTTTAAATTCCAACAAAAATTTCTCCCTTTGTATTTTTTTTTTTTTTTTTTTTTTTTTAAATTTTCGCCATGCACAGCAACTGAGGCTTGAGGCGACCTTTGTATTTTTAATTCCATTGAAATAAAATTTTTTCACGCTTCGTTGAAAAATTCGTTGCGAACAAACAAACGAATACAAATTATGAAAAGAAACAATAGAGAAAACATACATTGTCTTGTAGAAATAATTGTGTAATTTAGATCAAAGTTTAATACGTTTTTCGTAAAAACATCAGGTATTTTTTGCTTATTTTTCATGAAGATGTGAAATGAAATTTCGTCGTATTGTGAAGAAAATCGAAACAATCGAATTTGTCGAAACTGATTTCTTTTAAAGAAAATTTGATGTAATAAGACAAATAAAATTTACTTTTTATTTTTTTCACATTTTCCTACTTTAAATCCAATTTTTACAGCTTTTCGTAAAAGTAAAACCACAATTTAAAAAAAGAAGTGGAAACTACTAGTATTTGATGGATATACCGTCCAATTTAAACCCCTCGTCCCTCCTTCTACAAGCACCCCTCTACACTCGAAGATCAATTTAATAAACAGACATATAGTAAATTTGAGGTAATTTTTCAAGTTTATTTCATTCAACAAACTGAAATACCCGTCCTTCGGACGAGTCACATACATCACTTATGAAACAAAAACGAATAAGGCACTTTCTGCTCAAAGACCGACTCGAATTGACTCAAATCCACTCGAACTGATTCGAATCAACTCGAGTCGACTCGAAACCGACTCGAACTGACTCGAACCGACTCGAATCGACTCAAACCGACTCGAATCGACTCGAATTGACTTGAACTGACTCGAACCGACTCGAACTGACTCTAACCGACTCTAATCGACTCTAATCGACTCGAACCAACTCGAATAGACTCAAATCGACTCGAACTGACCCAAACCGACTCGAATTGACTCGAACCTACTCGAATTGACTCGAACTGACTTGATACGACTCGAACCGACTCGAATTGACTCGAACCGACTCGAACTGACTCGAACTGACTCGAGCCGACTCGAACCGACGCGAATTGACTCGAATTGACTCGAATCGACTCGAATTGACCCAAACCGACTCGAATTGACTCGAACCTACTCGAATTGACTCGAACTGACTCGAGCCGACTCGAACTGACTCGAACCGACTCAAACTGACTCGAATCGACTCGAATCGACTCAAATCGACTCGAATTGACTCGAACTGACTCGAACCGACTCGAACTGACTTAAACCGACTCGAACCGACTCGAACTGACTCAAATCGACTCAAACCGACTCGAATCGACTCGAATTGACTCGAACCGACTCGAACTGACTCGAATCATCGACTCGAATCGACTCAAACCGACTCGAACTGACTCGAATCGACTCGAATTGACTCGAACCGACTCGAACTGATTCGAACCGACTCGAATCGACTCGAACCGACTCGAAC
>QBDW01002345.1:0-21116 GCA_003261595.1 Maconellicoccus hirsutus
CCATTCGATTCTTGAAGGTTTTTTACATAAATTTCATCAAAAAAAATCGAAATTTTGGCGAAGTGGTCCCTTTTTGTATGCGCCCTCACATATGTACAGCTACTAGCAAAAAAGTTCATGACGTTCTCATTCAGCCCCTATTACAGTTGTATTGTATACCACTGTAAATGGTTTTTTTTTCTCTTACATATTTCTTACATTTTTCTACCCTAGGGCCCGAATTTCCTCTGCACGGCCCTGTATTTAAGTAAAAAATCCATTTTTATCGCTATAATATATAAACTGAACTGAATATCTTCATTTTTAAATACGGAATAAGTAAATTGTGTAACGCGCTTATAAAAATGCATGTCGTTTGAATTCAAACTTGGACAGAAGAATGCAGCACTTGTTAAGTATGGTCAAAATTACGTAAGAGTCGTCTTTTGTTAGATAGCACAAGCGTAATACCAACGATTACGCTTTTGCAGGTTTTTATGGATAATTGTAGTTGAGCTGGTCAATTATGATTGAAATGTGGTTAATTTGATGCAAATATTACGCAATGGTAATTTTTTATAGAAATATTTTAATACTTTTTTTTTTTGTCATAAATCATCAAGTATCATCTTATACATGTTCCAAATCTAAAATCATTTAGTGATAGATTAGATACAGTAAGTTGAAATCAGATATCGATGTTATTTATTATGATATACCACCAATGTAAGTGTTTAGTATTTTAGTGAAAACTGATTATCCATTTTGGAGAGTATACTCATTAAAATTTGCAGCCAAAAACATAGGGTATTGTTTCACGTAGAGGTTGATGCGTTTATTCCTACATACATCTATGTAGACTAGGTGTACAGTTATTTTACGTAGGATTTCGTAAGGACAACAACTTCTGGGCAATACCCACGCTAATTGTATTGTATGCCATATATGCAATATATCAGTAATCAGGAAATAATAATGTATGATCTACCTCCATTCCAGCAAATGTTTTGCTAAACCGAATTGATAACCTATCCTATACTTTTTTATGGTGATGAAAAATGATCTTCGTTTTATTACACTTTTGTGAAATATCATTTGCAAACATATATTGGTGGACTTATGCCAAGTAAGACCTACCCAACAATAGAGAGTTATCGTAATGGGTTGTTTCAATGTGAATTGAGAAATAAGTTGTTGTAGTGGAATTGCATTTCTTGCATGCTACATACTTCGTGGTTTATGAATGATGAATTGCTGATAAAATTCAATTCAAACTCAATTACATGGATTTTGTGAAGCTCTGATCGATTCTGATAATCATTGAGCAACATTTCATCAATGGGATCCGCATTTTATCTAACCAACCAAAAAAACTAATCTATACTAATAACTTCAATTTAGTATCAATTCATAATTTATTCATTTTTTTCACACTTAACGTTCAGTCAAGTATCTAACCACCTATGTATTTTTCTACTCTTGTTCTTTTATGATGCGAATGTTTTTATTTACATCACCAGTTTGCTTAATTTTTTCAAAATTGCATTTCAAGGTCGTTTATATTATTATTACATATTAACATTAATTTGTAAAATGTGGACATTTTTATAACACACGAATACTGAATAGGTATAGGTACATACTATTTATGTAAATCGAATACCTACCTATATCAACAACCAACTTATCTAGTATTATGACTCTTCACTTCTAATTAGTGGAAAATTTTCTAAAAACAGGAATACATCCTAACCAAGACCATGATCTCGCATCTTTAGTCTTATTGATGAACGTATCATCGGACGCTGATTCACTTTGAAGTGCAAATCGAACCTGACATAATATTTCGATGCATTTATAAGTTAATAAATACAGATAGTACGTTGGTAGAAATATGTGTTCGTTATACCGAGGTAGTTTAATTATGCTAATTCAATATTTTTGAAAGGATAATCTCTTTGAGGCACAAAATGAATAATATTAATCATCATTGTTTTAAGACGAAACGAAAGAATTACAATAGTTGATAAGTGCCTATCGCTACAAGTATGAATGCATTCAATCAACGAAAATTGAAGATGTCGGTATTTGTTAAGAATTAATTAAAATATGGTGCCGAATACCTACGTATTAGCGTTGATAATTAATTGTCTTGTGTACTTACAGTAATATAATGCAGATTATTGTTGCAAAATAATGGAATAGAATCCTACATTAGCGCTCTGTTTGATCAATTTTCGTCGTCTATCATTAGATATTGAGACTTTTACATTTATTACAGCATGACCGCCATCTTGAAAATTTTACTTTTTGTTATTAATTTTTCTACTTATATCTTAGTATTTTTATAAGCTAATTTATTGTAATATTTTTTTGAAACCTTTTTATTTGCAATTTAGAACTTCGTAATTGCGAATAAAAAAGTAATAGATACGTTATAAAAAAAAACTTGATGTTTAGCGCTTCTCTTTCATAACAGTGGAAAATTGGGTCTATATGAGTTCAATGGCGCCTTAAAATGTGGTTTTATGAATGTCGAGGTAACCGAAATAAATTGATTTCCGATTGCCTCAAAATTCAGGTAACGTACATGAATTACATATGTACAATACCTGTCTACGGTTACTGCAAAAATATTAACCAAAATTTTATAATTTTCTCTTACAGTTCATTAATACATATTATCATATAATAATCTTACAGAAATAACGGTTAGTTTTGGGAATATTATTAAAAAAAATCATGTTTTGTTTTTAATATTAAGTAAGAAAAGTAAAAGTAATTCGAACCGACTCCGCAAGACATTCTTCTTGCGGTTTGGCAGTAATTAACGTGATTTTCCCTGTTTTAAATCATTTTCTGCGACGAAAAATAATATGTAATTGCAATACTCCAAATTATTTCGTAATTAATATAACACGTACATTTAAGTTGAAACCGTTAGCATACAAATTCAAAATTTGTCGGATGTAAATTATTGGAAAAGTATCGGAATGTAACAAAAACAATGTTAAATTCATGATGAATTATGCATGTGATGTAAGTAAGCCATGAACAGTTCACATTTCTTATTAATATGTAGGTAATGGATAAGTTGGTATACTTTATAACTATTCAGAAATGTATAATATCATTAATATTACTCTCTAAATAATTTCCATTATCAACGAATTGTCCAGTGAAGAGTGTAATTTTCTGAAATTACTTTAAAATGAAACTACGTATATCATTGTATCGACATACAGCTTATTCGTGTACTTAAAAAAAAAACAATGTAAAAGTGAAAAGTGATGATCCCTCAGCCAGGTGCAAATTAGTAAGATGCGTAAAAATTTCCACGTGAACAAAAATGAACCACGCATTTTGGTACTGTGGTGTAGGTGAGATAATGTATGAATTATAGGTACATACTACATAATTATGTACCTTACCTACTATCTAGCTACCTGCTTATGTACATGACTCATGACTGAACCTATTTTCAGCAAAATGCATAGGCGAAGTTACGTACTGTGATACAGAAATCATCCGTAAGATTAGCCATGAAAATACGTACTCTGGTAGATAAAAATTTTTGCAAATTTCAAAGTTTACCACATGTTTTTGAATCTTAATTTTTTTGGCTTTACTTCTCAGAAAACCAAATTACCTTTTTAAAAAAATCTCTCATCGGCATACCTATATCATGTATACGTATTGATTGAACGTTACTTTATTTTTAAGGTAAATCCCCGCAATTATTTTCTTCACAGGAAATAAAAAGTACGAAGAAAAATGTATCGGAATAAGTATGAGTCACTGATTGGTAATTACGCTGGCACGCTGGTACCCTAGCATGGCACTAAAAAAAATCCACATAACAGTGCTAATTTCTGAAATAATGACGTCATGTTTACGAACATCGAAAAAACTGGTATAGTGTCAAAAAACGAAAACTATAAGGTATATTCTAAGGTACAAGGAAAAGCAGAACATCTGATTCAAGAAGAACATCCATTCTTTATTGGTGGGGGACTCGGAAACTCATCGGGGACAGGTAAACGCTATGCCAGTTGTCTGCGAAATGAACTCATGTGCGGCGAATGTTTTGGCTTGTTTGCGACGGTAACGGACGTCGAACCGTTTACGCGTTGGTGCCGTTTAATGTAGTATAAGTGCCTATTTTTATTCAGTGAAAAAGTTTTCAAAAATGGTGTCCGATTAGTGAATCAATTTGTGTTCTTTGAAGTGAAATTGTGTTCGTTATATTGTTGTGGTGTTCTTGGTTGTCTAACAATCGCCAAGTAAATGGTGAGGGTTTTCTTTATTTACCTTGTATTTATAAGTACATGTAAATAAGTAACTTTGGTAGGTGACTATAGATGCATCGTACATCTGGCTCCTGCGCTTAGTTTATGATTTTGAACTTTTGAAGTAACGATCATTCTTAGATAACTTTTGGTTTATGATTCGTGTGTCTTATTGACAGTCAACGCTAAATCTTGCAATGCGATCTCAATAAGGAGATGAGAATTGGTTGTTGAATAAATATTTAATTGCTCCTCACAACCCGATCATTCAATGTCAGTTGAATTTTAGAAATATGTGACTGAATTGACAATACTTCTGATTAATTTTTGGAAAGTTTTCGGTACATAAGAAATTATATCAACGAATGTTTTCCTTAATGCACAACCATCAAGCAATGACACCCAGAGGTTTTCAAAGTAGTGTAGCTGAAATCAAAAAAGGCTCTCCATTTTTCTGAAAGAGATTAAACAACAAAAGGATTATCAATTACCGCTTTACTCGTTTTTTATCCCAATCCTTCTGGGCGACACTGCTATCAAGTACTTATAACTAACAGATAATATTTTCGTCAAGTCAACAATTTGCAAAGGAAACATTTGGTCAAAGGAAAATTGTTATTGCCGATTTACCAGCATCATTTCTCATAAGTCACAACGTCATAAGACTATATTTTCTGTTAATGCAAAAAAAAAATTATAAGCATACCCCGACTTTAGTAGTTACTTCTTATTTACATTTAATACTACATATATTCATATATGTTATGCATATTGGCATATACATTTATGTAGATACTAGATTGCTAGATTAGATACTTAATCATGCCAACGATATTATGTGGAATAGATATCTCGAAAGTTAACTACGGGTATGTGTATGTCGAAGCATTCAAATACCCAGCTTTTAGCTAGACTGGATAACTAATTATTTATTTATATGTTCAAAGCATTGTGAAGTATAAGATATTAATCTTTGGTATCATGTATGGTACGTTAGGTGGCTAGACGATGGACGCCATGGAAATTCCAATTAAAGATGAATCTTAATGATGTGAAACACCTCGTTACAATAATAAACACTAATATTTTTTTTAATAATTTCACAAAAAATCAAAGTCTCAATTCTTCAATATGTTATTTTAAAAATGCATTAAATTTATCAATTTTTAATGTTTCATGCAATAATTGTGATCAATCGATTATTATTCAAAATACGTAGGTACGTGAGTTTTTTATTTTAAAAAAGATTCACGATAGAAAAAGTAAATCGAGAATAATCATGGTGAAATCTTATACACGTGTATAAAACTTTTTCGAAATTTGATGTATTTTAGATTTTAGACTCAATATTCCCTTCATTTCAAACATAGCTCATCTCTACAATATGTAAAAAATCAGCAATTACATAATTATAGTACCCGCTATCCAGTGTCTACATAATATGCTAAGTAGCATCTGTAAAAAAAAAACATGATGGTTTTGGTGTAATTTTCGAAAAAAATTTGAATGACTCATTGCTGTTTGACAATACGTGCTTCGAATATCGATTTTTTACTTGGAAAAATATTGAGAAAAAAATTACATTTTACGATAGATAAATACTATCTATAAATAGGTACCTATTGGCAAAACCGAAAAAAGTACCTTATTTGCTAAAGAGGTTTAAGAAGAGAATAGATTAGCATTCATAACTATAAAATTTTATCATCATGGAGTGGATTATCCGACGAAGAATCATTTCAGAACCGGTTTTCCCGTTGCAAATAGCGTGCACAATTTTTTAAACATAATTTCGAACTTTAAACGATGCATAATCGTTTTATCCGAGATCATTAATTTAGGAAAGTGAATTTGGGAAGTGGTTGTATGGAAATTTTTTGCGCATGAAAAATATCGTCATCTTAATTAACGTGATGCGATCGTTGATGAAATTACAAATTACCCACGCAGTTTTCTTCTAAACGATGAATTAGTGTTAGTTTGCCATAATTGATTGGTGTGATTCTTCTGGATAAGGTTTTGTTTTTATGATAGGTACATGTACTCGTACATTGAAGGTTGAATGTGATGTAAACTAGTTACATAATACTAACGTTCTCTGTTGCGTGGTTCGTGGTGCGGTTTAAAGCTGATGTGTTATAAAATCGTTTGAAAATGAACTGTGGATACCTTACATAGTAAATATATTTTATGAAATGATGCAAAACTTTGCATATGTATTTTTGTTTATAAATGGAAAGATTAATTTTGTATTATACATATACACGCACCAATAAGTTGACGTCTGTTTACAAATTTTTATTCATAAACATTTTTATTAAACGAAGATCTTTATTATCAAACGTCTATTTTTTTTTTGAATTTTATGCATTAAATTGCAAATGGTGGACCAGGGGAGTTCGGATTTCTTTTCTCCGTTGATTCAACTGTATGCAAGGAGGTACAGGCACCTACTTGTATCTGCGTAGAAAAGAAGATAACTAGAATTAGTCTTATACTACGAAAAATTGTTCCATTCGTTTTTTTATCTACACCACGTTACACTTAATTCCAGTTTATTATTGATAATATTTGCTTAAGCTAAGCTGTAGCAATCGTTATGAGTTTATGTAATAATTACGTTGTATTATGCACTATATTCATATCCGTAAGTTGTTCTCATCTCTTTACATTGCTCGTTACACGCTCATTCCACTTATTCATTTACTAGAGCACATTGTTAACCTACCCAGTACCTAGTCTTCGATTACATACACCCATCTCTCATTTTTTCCCCCTATAAAGGAGTAAACCAAAAAAAATACATATTATTTCCAGAAATATAATTCATCTGACATGGACACATTATTCCATGTTTATTCAACTTTGTAAATACGATGCAATAACGAGTAATTCATCACTGTTAACCGCGCGTAATGTTAATGTTTGTCAGACTTTAATCGAACGATAACTTAATTGTTGGGAACGAATGATTTTCCGCGGCTTACTTCATTACAATGTCATAATAGCCGTGCAAAACTGTAAATAATTCACTTTTTATTTGTTTTTTAAGAATGTACAAAGAAATTTTACAATACGCAAATTATAAAACGATTTGAAAATAATGCTATGACCTACCGTAAGGAGTTACGCCGGATATGGAAAATTGTTGATATCCTGTAAACGTTGAAATCTGTGTTATTGAAGATGTACAAACTCATACGATATCTGTATTTTAAAAAATTACGTCACAGAATGAACGTTTTTATTTACATGAACTCATTTTTAAGATACTTATGAATAATCATCCTTGAAAAAAATGAACGAATATTGCAACATGAAAGAAAAAAAAAGATTCGATGTTTTGTGAAATTGTTCCATATCATCGCCTCGAAATCAACAAAAATACCTACTGGCAACCCTAAACTTCTATTTTGAATTCCATTTTAAGTTTTAACATTACCGACTTGCAGGGCCTTGCAGAGGAAATCCCGGCCCCGGGGAAAATTATACAGACTCCGTTCCTTTGAAAGGGCCCGACATTTTTTCCAAGGGCCGGTCATTTTTCCCCAAGGATCGGTTATTTTATACGAGGGCTTAAAACGTACCTGGGCCCCGCTTTCCGCCTTCTAGTTGGGCCTGCCGACTTGTTGATTTTGAGTAATATTTGGAAATGATTCGATGTTCAAAAAATACCCGGTGACTTTCATGATGAGCGTTGAGTAGTTGCTTGTTAATAATTAGAAGTAAATGTAAGTACTAAATACAATGATACCAAAGATTTATATTACAAATACAAGCACATCATTTGTGCATAAAATCAGTTATTTGACCATCAAACATAGTAATACATACATTAAGCATCGTACGGAAGTAGATAAAAGAACGTCCTTGTAAACTATGTTGTTACGCCTGAAGAACTCTCACAAAAAAAATATATAGATGGTAATAACAAAACGTAATACACATTGAGGTGCTTGTATGAAACGGTCAGAAGACTTGAGCGCTGTCTGATGAATAGAAAAAAGAGAAAGGAAGGACAAAATGTGTTTTCGTTGTGAAGGATTTTGTTCTGAACACCCACCTGAGTGCGAAAAAGTATTCGAAATTTTTATTCGGTATGAAAGTTGCAAAATTTTTATCTATCGATATGCTTTTAAAACTTTGAATAAAATGGAATTATATGCGATAAGGTTTAATTTTTAAATTATGCTTACTGCAAGAAAAATACTATATTGAGAAATTCATTTGTGAGGTTGGAAAACATTTTCATATTTTTTACTCAAGTTCAAAATTTTCAATTTTCCTGATTCACGTTTTCATATAAGCGAATAATATTTTTTTCTTGAAAATTAAAATTGCTCTGAAGAATATGATTTGTAATTTTAGTCTGCTTATGACTTTATCGAAACCAAACGGGTGTAAATATATCTGTAGAACATCTATATTACCCACAGAAACTTTCTCTCTTTTACATTTTGCGTAAATGAATTTTAAATAACATTTAGAATGCTAATTATTTGGCGGATTTGTGGGTCGTTTGCCATGCCTACTTATATGTTAACTCTGGAGAGACTCGTTATTTACGAAATTTTCTTGCTTCAATTGATTGTGGATCTAAAATTCATAAAATTGTAGCTTATGTGAATATAAGTTGCCATTTTTGAGAAAATAATTTTTTTTGCAAGAGTGACGCTGTCATAAAACGCATTGTTTTTGAAGAAATCAGCTCAATTAATCCAATGCCCGCATCAAAAAATGAATTTGAATCTTTTTAATCTTTGTCGCAGTGTACTAAAAATTTCAAGAAGTGTACTTGACCTATTTCTATGTATTTGGCAAATTCCCTTGTGAAACTAGCGATTTTAAAAAAAGGGATGCACATTTCGTTGCGATTCAATGATCTGTTGACCCTAGGTTTTTTTGTGGAGCAAAATTCAGTCTGCAAATGACCACTTGAATGAGTAGTGGATACGTGGACACTTGGACAGCTAGGTAGTATTTAGTAGGTACACAAGTACTCGTATTTATTTTTCATGTGAAGTAACCATATCGCACGTAATTTGATTAAACGTGTTATTAAAAAAAGAATACTTTCTTTTCTGATCTAAATGTTCACCTCTTCCGATTCCCATAAATTATTCATGAAACTATTAAGATTTTTTGAACTACCCATTAATTTTTTCAAAAAGGGAATGAATATTCTGCCCTAAATATTAAATTGATATGTTTCGTTAGTTGAGTAATACTTCGTACTTAATTTGAAATTCGTACTTTCACGTTCAGTTTTGAATCAAAATATATTTGAAAAAGTCTGTACTACACTTTATGAGAGCTAACGTTCAATTAGGTGTAAATCTTCATAAAAATGATGACTTGACTCGAATATCGAAAAATCGTGATGGTAATTACAGCCCATAAACTCTAATGGATCAAGAATTCAGGTGTCATTAAAGAATTCATTTCAAAACTTTTAGATGTGATTTTAATTGACTTTTTGTTTCAATGTTACATGACTTTCAAGATATGTAATTCGTTACTCGACGCGTGTATGAAATACACGATTACATTTTTCTTATTTTTTTCCACTAGAAATGAGAAAAATTATTCAAAAGTACTTATTATTTTGACACTGTAAATTTTTTCTTACTTTTGAAAAATTTGTTTCTCGGACTAACAAGAGAAAACCCCATCTTAAGGAATTTTACATGGACGTTAATTCATTGTTATATGTGTTTCATATCGTTTCACCTTTCGAATATGATATCACGTGAAAATATAGTCTAACAAAGTACCGCTGCGGTCAAAAGTTTAAGACTTGTAAGCTTGATGCTGTGATGTAACTGAATTGAAGGCAATATATGTACCTGTATAAGAAAGATTGATGTAAATGATGCGGTTCTTTTTTAACCCGTCAATCGCGCGTACCGTGAGTAGGTATTACGAAATGTTAATCTAGCATATTCAACCAGTTTCGACCTACCGAGAGATGTCTTATAAAAAAAACTCCTCACTCCGCTATATGTAGGTATAGTGTGCACGCTCCTAATATGGAAATGCCAAAGCGCAACATTAACAACAATTCGTATTTTACCCTTCTCTTTATTCAAATTCGTTTTTCTCGTAGGTGTAACATAAATGGTAATATATTTGCTGATCTCAATATCCCCAGCAGTTCAACTGTTTATCAAAATAATCTCTTTAGATTCCCGCATGAATGAGAGTTCGACGACACTTGGCCCTATATTAATATTAACCCAGCGGAGATTCTTGAATGCAAATAATTTTGCCGATGCGCACGTTGCCAAAGTTGGAAAGATTTTTTCATAATTTTATCTTCTACCTTCCACATTGGCTATATTTTTTCATGCTATGGAGCATGACGACTTAACTACGAATATCTTTTAAATTCATCTTCAACCTGTAATTTCAATCGCGCCGAAATATTTCTCTGATTTTTGATTTTAATATCATTGTTTTATCTTGTACGTATGTAATTTTTTAATTTTGTTATGCTATTAATTTCAGATTCGCTTTGACGCGTGAAATTCAAAATTTGATGGCATGCAATTGCGAAGGATATGGCTCTAAAGTAAGAACGATAAATACTAAATACCGTTAGATTTTTAAGTTAGCGGAGATCGTAGCACAAAAACTCCAATTTGTGTGATGGTATGCGTTAATTGAGATATCGTGATGGCGATACATCGCGTCATAACCGAAGTTTCGAAGATTCGTACCATGTGCTTGATTACATAATTTCAGAATTTTCATAAAATACGTATCGTGTTCATCTTCTTAAATTTTAATGAAGCATAAGATAGGTAACTTTATTCTACGATCTTCGTATTACATAGTTTGACACTGGTAATTGCAATTTTCGGCCATGTTCGTTTGTTGAAACATGTTCGTTATTTCAACATTAGGTAAACATCGAGCCAGCCAGTAGTCACTAGTCACCTACTTATTTGGCGTGATATTTCAAATTATTCATTTTAAGTGTTTTCAAGAAATCGATCACCTACATTTTTTTTATGAACATCAAACGTTTTCAGAAACCGTAATCTTATGTAGGTATTTTATGAAATTATAAAAGTCAATAATATGTTTATTTTCGCACGATATCGTATCCGATTTATTACCTTTTTGGTATTTTGTATAGTTGAAAAATTACGCTGCTGTCAACTGAGAAAACATTTTTGTTGGGTATGTTGAAATTTTCATCCAAGAAAAGTAGCAGAAAAAGACATGTCATGTCTGATGGCTTCATTAATTTCTTTTGTAAACGTCTTAGCTGCAGGATGACTCTTTGACGGCGGAATGCGGCTCAAATGATTATAAAAACGTGAAAAATGTCTACAACTGATTAATTATGATTACGAAGGAAAAGGTTATAATTAATTTATTAATGCTATTAAAAATCAAATCCTGCAATAAATTGCTCGTATTCGACATTTACATACATTATGTACAGTAGTTCGTATGTGTAAAGAGTGCGTAGACAGGTGCTAGTTAATAGATAGTTAGGTATTTACCTAGGTAATCTTTTATGTAAATAAACAACGAAAACGTCATGAGTGATACCCGATATCCCACAATTACAATGTAAATATTTATCATAAGGATTTAATGTAATTCAAGTACAGCGCAAAATAAAGGTAACAATCAAAATTATAAAAGAACTTTTATTAGTAAAATTAAGGCTCCAAGCTAAATTACTAGCACATAATTTCTCAGATGAAATCAATAAAATTATTTTAGAAAAGGAGCCAGAAAACGTAATTCTAAATAAAAATAGTTTTTTGTCGAATTTTTTTTGAAAAAAAAATACAAAAGTGTAACAGACGAAAACTAACCATGTTTCCTGCTTCTTGCTTTATTCTCAATTTCCGTGTAATTTATACCTCTGCTTTATTCGATCAACCATTAAATTACAGTTGATTATGTTTTATAGGCGTATCGTGTATGAAAAAAATGCATCGTTATTGTATTCATGAGACAAGGTGTTAATGATCATGGCCGTAGTAAAAAAATATAACGTTGGGTTTAGTATTTTGTGATCATTTAAAAATTTTTGACACCTGAACACACAAAGTACCTACAAACGAATCAAAGAATTTGTTGCGCATTTATCTATCATTAATATAGATACAAGTATTTAAATTCTGTCTTCATAAAATTTGCTGGTAATTGTAATCCTTTGATAAATATCCACTCATAATACGAAAGGTATGCTTTACTAACAAATCGCCATCGATGAAATGCTTACTTTGATGGCAACTTATATTTTCACGTAATTTTACCAACAAAAAAAATTGTCAAAATGGACCACTGAAGTCCTCATACAAACTTTGAGTATGGTCTTCCTTTCAATTCCCACCGACTGATACAACGTAATAGCCATGGTTTTTTTGACAATTTGATTTTAAAAAAAAGCTAAAAAGGTCCATCATGTACCTAACTAAAATTGGTAAGTTTCTCTTATGTAAGAAATGGAAAAATTAAACTTTAAATACCTTAGAAATGAAAAGATGATGGAATAGAATTAGGTCCTATTTTAATCGTGCTAAAAAAA
The DNA here is from genome assembly GCA_003261595.1 of Maconellicoccus hirsutus. NCBI lineage: Eukaryota > Metazoa > Arthropoda > Insecta > Hemiptera > Pseudococcidae > Maconellicoccus > Maconellicoccus hirsutus. The sequence goes on from QBDW01002345.1 coordinate 12,823, forward strand.
TTAATGAGTTGAAGAGTTACGATATGCGTATTTTTTTGCAAAACATGTTGAATTTAAATGCTTCTAAAATTCCCCTATTACCTACCTGAAGTCAATTTTATAATTGAAGTTGTCTCGTTTTCTAACAAAAATTATTCGACAAAGAATAACACTATACGGTGAAAGGAATAAAAAAGTAACATCTTAGATCGCTGAGCGCTGTAATTTTTTCTATTGCCAAGGATGACTGACCAAGCGTTGCCGTTTTTATTATTCTGTCATTTTATTTTTACTGTTACTATGCAACATTTCAGCGTGGATTTTAAACTAAAGTGTAGGTATTCACACTAGGTACACGTAACAAGTACACAGCATCGCGTCTTTGAAATTGGCAATTTGGTTAGCGATACGTTTACCCATTACCTGTGAATATTCGATTTGCAGACTTTGTAATTTCATGAATTCATATTGAAATGCTTTTTTCACGCTACGACGTCACAACTTAATGACAGGAAGTGATTTCGATACTTGATGGTTAATTACCTTGTAAAATAGGTTTCTGCATCGGTAGATGTTCGGGGATTGACTTTTCTCTTATTTTTGTGAATTGAATATTTTCTCATGTTGATGTCTTTAGTTAGAGATGTTTAAATTGTAATGTGTGGTGTTCATGCCAGCGGTATTGAAATATCGTGGTATCAAATTGGTGTTTTTTTTTTGGTTTTTCCGATTTTACCAACATTTCATTTTGAATGCATCTCAATTATTTGATTGTAACCTTTATTTGGTACGCCACGCCATTACTTCAGTGGAAGGTGAACAACTCTTATTAAGATATTTTAATTGCTGAATTGAGAAATAAAACTGAAAACTCTGTGTTGATGACGTTCATTGAATTGAATTTTTTGCCCAGCGTGTACCTGGGAAACTGTATTCAAAAAAATTTCGTTTGAAGAATGCAAACGACTAATATGTCATTGAAAGTTTTTCGTTTCTTTGGTTGCACACATATTTTACAGATCGAATGCAAGAACATTGGTAGGTATTGTATCAAGATAGGTATATCATCGATGAATTTACCTACAAGGTATTAGGTAGTATCCACAGTGTTGCGATCTCATAAGACTTGCTTCATTTTAGCCATAGCTACTGCGAACGAAAGTATCAAAATTAAATAACACGAATGTTTATTGGACTGTTTTACGTTGATAATAAAATAAGCTACGTGGTTAAATTATCTTGTACACTCGAAGATTCTAAACCCCCAATTTTCCATAATAAAAAAGCCGCATATGTCGGCATCCATTCCACCAAGCACATAAAGAAATTCTCCGTCTAACAATAGTAGCAGACAGAATGCATCTCTTAATCCTGTTTCGAAACGATCGACTTGAAGACATAAATCAAGGTTTACGGTCCAACGTCAACTTGTATATTTAGACTGCCTATGTATTATTTCTTTTTCGCCGAACTCTTGTCCATGAATTTTTTAAAGTTTCTTTTCTTTCTTTTTTTTTTACGGTGCATGTTTTGCTTCTTTTTTATAATTCCTTGTTTTAACCAGAAGTTATGACAAAGTAAAGTCTGCATAAATATCGTTTTTTATGACAAAAATTATAATTTATTTTTTATTCGAATAGGTGGATTTAGAATTTTTCAAACTATCTACTTTTGTGAAGTTTTAACGGCTTAAATGATTTTAAGAATATTTATTGAAATTTCTCAACCGTCGCTGTATTTATTACACATGCACTTCTTTGGCATTCCTTATGTAAATTACGAGATTTTTCGAGGGTTAAGGCTAACTTGAATATTACGTATTCAAACCAAAGGTTTACCTTAAAGATAAGTATAAAATAATTTCCGGGGAATTTCTACTCTATTGAAATTGAATACTGAAGGTGAGCTCGGATTTTCGTTGGCTTCGTTACACCTCGAACTGGATGTGTAAAATAAATTTTCCACTTACTCAGTTTTACTTTTGAATGCTAAAAATGAAAGTACCTGTTAAGGTTTCATGCTATCGGATTTTCTGGAAAATTTCTTTTAATTTTTATATGCTCTAATTCTCGAGTGGTTCAGTTTGCCAGAAAGTTTTCATATCATTATCTTACGTATATAGGTATCACGTTAAATTTTATTATGCTGGATATCGCGTTGACCTGTATTTTTTAAATATATAGGTACTAGTACCTTACCTACCATCTCGGTACCTAATTACCTACTACCTAGATACATATTTCACTCAGCAAATTAAGTAGTCAGGCAATTGAATAGGTCATTATATTAACAAAATAAATTACCTATCTTTGAATGCACATTGTAAAAAGCACGAAGTGTAAGCGAAAAATACGTATTTATGAAAACTTGGTATTTTTTCGAAGTTGATTCAAGTATTTCCGTTATTTGAAAACACTACCTATACCTAACTGTACTGCCTTACCTATATTTATTTGCGAGAGTAATGTACTAATGCGTTAAAAAAATTTGTCGAAATCTTTGTCATTAAGTTATTGACCTAAGAGACCTGGGCTTGGTTAATGAGGTTAGGGATAGGTTAGGTCCTATGTATTAATTGATTTCGGTCTCTGTTTAAGTACGTAATACATATTTACAATTCATATGTACATGCAAAACATTTTATTTTTAAAACTTCTTGAAATTGAAAAAATGTTTGCATATTTTTATTTATTTTTAATATATCGACGCAAATACATATAACATTTGCTAAAATTTCCTTCAAGGTAGGTAACCTAGGTACTTGTAATTCTATACTTGAAGTTTTTGTCCGTTTAATTGAAAAATGATGCAATTTTTGTATGTTTCATTGAGTGATGCAAAAGAATTATAGTTTTTCACTTATTTCCGAATTTAGTAGAGCATAAAATATCTGGTTATATGGTGTGCAAACGTTAGCAGGTAGTTAGGAATATATAATTTACGTACGTAGGCCTACTTATCACGCAAACTGCAGTTTTTTAACAATTTATTGTTTACATGCAAGTTTGCTGTATCATCAATGATAAGATTCAATTTAAAAATTTGGAATTACTACTTCCATCCTCTCCATAACCACTTACCTCGTTTCTATTCCGTTAATCACAATCGACGTTAGATGTTTTTTTCTACGTATTATTTTTTAATTCAGTATAGATGACGTCACGTAGACATAACGGTGTTCATGACGTTTCTATGAAAGTTCTCGTTAATAAACTTACGAATTTATTTTTATTAGCAAAAATCTACCCGTCACATTTCCCATATTATACGCTTTAATTACGAAATGTAAATCAAGAAAAGGATATTTATTAACAAGATCATCGTTAAGTACCAAATACTTATTAGATACTTTTGAAATAACAGTCATTCAATAAAGGTCAATTATTGAACTTCATGTTCATTAAAGTGAAAGTAAATTCGGCCTTGTGCGAAAAACGATCTTAAATTGTGATGTAGGCTTAAATGTAACCAAGTTTTCCAAGTGCATCGATAAATACATTATTGCGAAATGCTTCGGTATCGGTAATCACTGTTGTCTGAATCGCTACTGCCTTGTATCACTTCGACGTGCCAACAAGTACGATTACCTAATTGGCTGAAATTTACAACGTCTACGTTCATAAAGCGTGCATCGAAAAGTGAGGAAGTTCAAGTGGAAATCTCCGATTAAAAAAAAACATAACCGAGATAATCTTATATTAGTAACATTCATTGTTCGTTCGAGCTTAGTAGTTGGAAAATAATAAGTTCATAAAATTATCTTCTCTAATATCTGTTTGCATAAGCAGATATTCTAAATTGAACTTCTATTTAAAGGTGAAACCCAGACGAAATAATTATTTCAAAGTTCAATATTCTGTTTAAAAATAACAAACCCAACTGGTTTCGATTAATCGCGAGGTTTTTTTAATGACTTCACGAAATTTCCCTCGCGTTACCGAGGAATAAATTATCGACTTGAAACGACCTGTTATGTAAAATGTAAAACTGCGAGGAAAAGAAATGAATCACGAATTGAATTCCAGGCAAATCATTGCTCACAAGGTAGGCGACTTGTTTGTATAGTTAAACTGCTTTGACTCTATCCTAACGTTCAAGTCTCTCGAACGTTGGCGAAATGGTTTATAAGCTTATATGCAATCGCCATAAACGGATTAGTGATTATGTAAAATACGCATAGAGCAATCGTACACGACCAGATGATTCTAATGAATTTGTTGATATTCTAATTTTTTGTTTAGTTACGTAAATTAATAAATGGCAACGTGGCAAATAGCGACAATTTTAATGTTTTATGTGTAGTTTAATACTTATTACGCGGTTTTAAAACTCAGGCCACGTTCAATACCAAAAACTGACGTTTTGTGAAGACGTACGTGTTAAACCGACTACACTGATTTCAACAACTGATTTTTAGTTGTATGACGCGTAGGTTCAGGTTCGCAATACTTACACGCAACGCATTGTGCATCTCAATGCATAACATGTTCGGATAAACATCTAACGTGCGTTTTTTTTTCATCTCCGAGATTTCGTTGATGGTATTTAAAGTTTGCCACATGTTTTCAGAATTATTTCATTGTTTGATATTGTTTGAGGAGTTTATATATAAAAAATCACGATATATTTTTGGATATCTACCTAGTTCTTCGGAACGTGACACACCTCAGAGCGTGAAAAAATGTATACGGTCAGCTTGGTAGAATTCAAGGTCTCGCTAATTCTTCGCTATACATTTTAATTTCAGTGATAGGAAATGATTCACTCTGTCCAGTAATTTCTTCTGCTTATAAGTATTTGTCATGTCGGTTAGTCATTCTAGGGTGTTTCAAAATAACTATTTGAGCATTTTCAGTCTCACGTTTGGAATTAATTTTTTCTTTTTGAATTGAAAAAAAAAAGGATTTCGATTCATGTCGCAGAGGTATCTACAACTATACCTCCATTCATATTTATAGGCTCATGTGTATAATAAACCCAAGCTATAAACGTTAGCGCTACCTACTTCCCTTGTCGCTGTAGCATAATGATGCTGTTTTAAAAAGTATCGGTGCGAAAAAAAAGGTAGATTTTAAATCTTTGCGTCTATGTAGTAACGAGAGCCGTCCTTGTGCTTATTTCAATAAATTTACGCATTCGACGCATTTTCGTTTCCGTATTTGTAACTCCGGTGTATAATTACGATGTGAAATTCAAACAATGGCGTTATGCATTTGATTGTCGTATTGGCATGTCAGATGTCAGATACAATGTGCTTCTATCCTTTGCAAAAAGTAAACGAGCTATCCGCTAAATAAAATATTTTTGCGCGCATTAATAACTTCTAAAACTCTTGCGATCATGCTGCAGTTCCAAGATTTCAGGAAATTTGAACATGATTTTGATGATATATGGATGATATGTAAAGTACAAATAATTAATCACATATCCTGCATTTCTGCGATATTTACACGACAACGTTTTTTTTCACCCTTCCTGGCTTTATAATTATAATAAGGCCTTCGACGGAAATTAAAAGTTTACTTCGAACAATAAAATACTTTTACTGTTGATTTTTTTTTTAATGGATACGTCGCATACTGAACAGTAAGTGGTGTAACTGGCTTTTGTTACACATCGTAGGAGCGCGAAACTGGATTAAATAACAAGTTTCAAGGAGAACCACCGTTAAATTCATTATTTTAGCCTCAAGTGTCTTTTTCACGAAATAATTTTCAGTGATACTATAAACTTGAACGTTGCAACGTTTTTATTATTACAAGTATCCATTGAATTATGATTTTATAATATCGAAAGATCCAAATCGTGTAGAATACTGAAAAAAAAGCTGTTACCTGAAAATATGTTCATACAATGGTATAAACATATTACTAAGTAATTCTTTGTTGCAAAAAAGTAACTTACAAATGAAAAAAATTCATATCAAAAATACCTCGTTGTCAAAATACACAAATGTACCGAAAAGTGAAAAAAAAAGTTTTCGTTTTAGTAACCTACCCTAATAATATAGATCGTGCTGAAGATAAGAAGGTATTAAAGGAATCGAAATTACAGCAACGTTCCGGTTTATCTTCAAATTAAGGGTATTATTAAAAAAAAATGTTTCTCATAAGGGTTTATTTGATTCATCATTATCTTGGGTTGATTTTCTTTGAAAGAACAGCAGATGAAAAATGACGTTTAAAAAACACTTTTAGCGCCTCCAATAATTATTATTTTAACGAAAAAATGTATCTTTTTGCAAGTACAGTTTATTTTCCATCAAAAATGTAACATCGGTTAGATGGTATGCAGGTAATGGCAAACTAGCAAAGTACCTGTATTGATACCATGACTAATCAATAGATGAATGCATAGCCTCATAACGCTTTAATGAAACACCAAGTAATTTATATACAGATGAGCAACAGACTTATCACACTAACAATCTTAACTGAGAACAAGACCCCAATCAGTATAACAATGATTGTAAAAACTTTATGAAGCAAACTATATAATTATTGGTACGTAGAACATAGAAATTTTACTTCTATAGCCCACAAAAGTAATTTCAAACAAATTATTAATCTAATGATTTCGTTATTTTATGAAGCATAAAATGTTTTTTATGCGGTATTTTTTTTCATCTTTGGATTCTTTAAATGATTCTGTTCATTGAAGTAGGTTTCGTGCAGATGTAATGCCGATGGCAGGTATTTTCGAAAGGGAAGTTTATTTTCAACTGTATACAAATAAGAGAGAAAATTGTACGAGCGGAGCGGAGGAGGAAATTTTGCAATTTTTATAATCTTTGGGTTTTTTTCACGTACAATTTGTTTCAATACATCGCTCAAGGGGAGTTATCTCATGAATCCTCCCTTCCAGAATCCACACCTTACGGATGATGTTCCTTATTCTGTAGAATATGTTGAAATTTATGATGAAACGCTAACTTCCAATTCCAAAAACTATCGCTTGTCTATTTTCCAAGAGTTATGATTATTAAATTACTTTTATAAGTGTCAAATTTCGTATCAAGAGCATGAATAAAACATTAAGGCATATTTTCATGCCATTGAGATTACGCCTTCAGCAAAGGCTGGGTGATTATTTCGATTTCTGTAGAATTGCATAATTTCAAACAAAACGGAATTAGAATTTTACTAAGTAACGTTAGATACGGGGTTCCTTGTGTTTATACATTTGTGCGAGCACACGTACTTGTACTTATCCGTTTGTAACTACATAGTACATTTTGTTTGGTAGTTTGTGGTATCGGTTGGGGTACATAGACTTACATGTACATGTACAATCTGAATCTACATGTACATAGTACATACAACACATGTACTCGTAGCAACGAAAAAATATGTAACATTATTCGAGTGAAAGATGATGCGTAGTTTTCTTCTATATAGCCTAAATCGTAAGTAGGCCCTGCGAAAAGATATGTTGGTATTAAATGTGTCGGAAGTTAAAATTATATTAAATGTTGAATGTCGAGACGAATATAGTGAGAAAAAACAAACACGTAGCATTTATAGTGCAATAATGTAACATACTTACTTATTCTTATTGTTAGCACGATCTTTCCGTACATTTTTTCACCTTTCCGGTGTTTACGCGCATGTACGAATACGTCAATGACATATTATGTAAAAGTAAGTTTTATAGTAGAATTTAAGTGTATAACTTATTTTCATGATTCATACAAAGTTTACCAACTATACTGTTACTTGTACAAAAATCCTGATGTTTCGAAAATAGATTCACAGAGCGAGCTATATGTTTTGTTCACAGATGTGGAGTCGAATAACTTTGATTGTACTTTTAATTGGTACTGCGGTTTCGCAGTCCAATTACGATAATCAAGCCAATAGCATAGAGTATACTGGCGATGGCTTACCAGAATCTACTATTTTGGATGGAAAAATAACAAAGCTGGATGATATAGCCCCAATTATATTCCTTAATAGAACAAAAGCGGCGTTAAATTGCGCAGCAGGATATATGCAGGTATGTAATCTAATAGCGATGTAAAATATCCGTTCAAAAATCCTTCAGATAAATTCATTAGGTCGTAATGTCTATGTAAAATTTCTGATAACAGGCAAATAATATTGTGAAATGAAAGATAGTTATATGGACGAGGTAGTCTTATATTTATTTTATTTGCTTGAAATAATTATAAAATTGATTCACTTAATAACTTTTTTTATACTTATTGTTAAAATTTGTTTTCATTAAATTTTTGAAAATTCCATTGATTAAAATATTGAGAATAGTACATCGTAAAAACCATTTGTTTTGTGACTAAAATCGAAAAAACTTTCTTG